>JANZLQ010000029.1:3281633-3298909 GCA_026212715.1 Elanus axillaris | reverse complement strand
CCACCCCACCCCCTGCAAAAAAAACACAATCACAAAACCCAAAGCAAACAATCAAACCAACAGCCCCCTGTGTTAAGCTTATTTTTCATATACCTTCTTAAAAGTGAGAGAGATACCTGGAAAAAATGCAGGAGGCTTTTCCTCTTTGAAGCAGTTCAGAGTGCTGGTTATGAATCTTACATATGTAGTTATCTTTGTTTCCAGGATGGCTGTACTACAGTTCTGATCTGATTTGCCATGAGGCCTACATTAGTGTTCTGTCCCCCTCTTCTACCCAGTGAGAGGGAATAGCTATGTAGTTCTTGTTGGACGGACATTCAGATGTCTTTTGGTCTTGCTGTTTAGGCTGGTGCAGATGTGAATGTGCTGAATGACATGGGAGACACTCCACTTCATCGTGCAGCTTTCACAGGACGTAAGGTAAAGTATTTATTTTGGCTTTTTTGAAGCCTCAATCATAGAATTATTAAGGAAATACTAGCAATAACATCACTTCAAAAAGTTGGTTTTTACAGTGTCTAAGAATTACTTATTGGTTTGGTACAGTGCATTTAGAAGGACTAGGCATATTGCCTAGCTAGTATAACTGTCCAAACCAAAAACATGGTGCAAATATCTTTTCTTGAAGATGGGAGAATACATCCATGGTTTCCTTTTCTTAGTATACTTTGTCATATCTTTTTTAGCTTTTTGTGGATGAAGATTTTGCTGGCAGGCAGAGAAAGAAACAGTAGTTGTCTTCCACTGTAACACTGTATCAGTTGTGTAACTGATGTTGCTTCTGTTCTGCTTCTGCTGTGTCAGAGAAAATGCTGAAGCACAGCACTACCTCTAGCTGCGTGTGCTAATTACCATGTGGAAACCAGTGTAAATATCTCTCATCTACTACTAAAGTGCAACAGATTAATTTGTGTTTGTGCCTGGTATGTTTGGCACAGTAAAAGGAGTAGGGATTGTTCCTCCTAACTGCATATTTACATGGAGAGAAACCACACTGGTTTAATCTTAGTGGTTTCTGGAGGGGAAAAAACTCTAAATTAGGACACACTGGTCTATTTGGTGTCTGGAAGTGCTTTTTCTCATAGAAAACTAGAACTGAAGAGCTTTTTATAGGCCTGTAACGTGAGACTAGTTTGATTGTTCCCCACATGCCACCATCATTCTCAAGCTAGTAGTACTGCCTCTATGTGTAACCTCTTGGCCCTCCTAAAGGAGTTACTACTCAGTCTCTTATCAGAAGAGCCAATTATACTGGTTTTATCTGTCAAATTCAGCATTTACACCAGGTTTTAAATAGGAGTGGGTCTGTTCAGCTAGAAGTAATCTCCTGTTAGTTCCTTCAACCTGACTGACATGAGAGAGAAAGTTGCAGTTAGTCCCACTTCAATCTCTCTAAAACATCTCTTCCTGTTTTCATAAACCAGCAGTGGTGAGAAGCTGTAGTACAGCTCATCTTGCAGGATGTCAGTAGCTGGAAGGCCTGATTGTGGCCTTGCCATAACAGAGATAGATAAGCAGTATTTTTCAAATTGTTTTCCAGGAGGTGGTGATGTTACTCTTGCAGCATAATGCTGATACTTCTATTGTTAATGGGAGTGGAGAGACTGCAAAAGAAGTTACTCATGATAAAGACATAAGGAATATGTTGGAAGGTAACTTTAATAGGTCATAGCCTGTTTGTGGTTTTTTTTTTTTCAACACTTGTACATTCTAAAAGCTGATTTTTCTCCTGCAAGTTACAGAAGCCTAATTGAATTTTCTCTTTAAATTTGGTCACTAGAAAGGAAAAAAGTCATAGTTTTTGGTTCTTGTCTGCAGTACTGACAGGTTTGGGGTTGTTTTTTTTTTTTTCTTCACAGTATGTCTGCAAGAGACTTGAAGAGTTAAGTATGAATGCCAATAGTGTTACTCAAGTAACTGTTTCAGTCCTGCTGGGGTAATCCTTGCTACAGTTTGAATGGTACATGGCAGTCAAAGACTTAGTTCGCAGGAAGAGGAAAAACTCAAGTCATTAAATGACTTTGTGTAAACAAAATCTTTAAAGAGCAAAATCCTGGGCAGTTTGCAAAGGTGACCCACTTTTGGATCAAGTTTAGGACTTGGTATTGCAATCTTAGAAGTTATGTCAAAAGGGAAAACAAAAAGTAAAACCCTTTGACCTTGTTTCCTTCATTGCCTCACAGGTATTGAAAGTGAGGGAGATGGTATCCAAATACTTACATAGGCTCACTGCTCATAGTTTTGGAGAATTCAAGAACTGTGTTGCTTCCTGGTATCATGTGATACATCTAAATACTGCTGAAGTTCTGTGTCCAGTACCACAGACTGTGTATGTGAAAAGTGACCTGTCTTCTGATTCTACATGCATGTGCACAGATAACAGTCCTTTCCGCTGCTCCTTTGTTGGATTGTTAGAGAAGAATAAAATTTCTGTAGGATGATAGGAAGAGTAGAAGAGAAACTGAAATGAACCTGGGGAAGATATGATGAGGGTGTCGCATAGTTCCCCTGTTTCCCTATTACTAGGGAAATGAGGGAGTTTTTTACTAGGGAGTGGAGTTGGGTTGTAAGTGTTTAAAAAATAACAACATATGTATATGTGCATGTGTATACACACACATCTTGTCAAATACTACGTTTTGAACATATTTTTACTCTGACATAAACTGCTCTGAAGAAATATTCCATTTATACCTGTTCCAAGTAAATAATACTGGAAAGTCTTGTTTCTCTAGGCTTGTTTTGATATAATTTCTTGAATGCTGTACTTCATATATACTTGCTACTTTATTGAGACTGACCTTAAATTTGGTGGTTTTTTTTAAATAGCAGTGGAAAGGACACAAGAAAGGAAGCTGGAAGAAGAACTTTTAGGAGCAGCAAGAGAGGGGGAAACAGGGAAACTGACTGCCTTGGTAAGAATTCAAGTGCTTTTGTAATACTTCTGTGTCAAGTGGTTCAAACCATAATGCTAATGTAATGTGACATTAAGCCTTGCATTTCAAAGTGCTGTGACTTCAGAATATTAGTGCTGTGCACCATGTTATGTTGATAAGGTGCTGAACCCTCAAGGGTTTTCAAGCCTCCTTGTTGGAGGCTGAAAAACAATGGTTTTCAGCTTCTTTCATGTTTCTAAATACTCTTCAGTTAGTTGTAAATAGCAGTGTAGTGGTTCTAGATCTACTACTGTAAGCTTGTAGTGTTTTTGTGGATACCTTAATGTCATGGGTGCTTAGGTTTTCACTACAGTATGGCCTATTTTAAATCTTGAAAGTAAGCTTTTGTTAGCATCTGTTGCAGCTGAAGTCTCTGTAGTTTTTCATGGACAGTCATCTGCAGAACACAATTTCATGCTGAGCAGGAATTGAAAACTGTATATGTGCACACATGCCCACTTGTAGTAATTCAAGCTGAACAATACCATGGTGTAGCGAGGCTATCGGAGAAGCAAATCACAGAATTGAGACTGGAGGGTGCCTCTGGAGCTGGATGAGTCCAACTCCTGTTTGCAGAGCAGAATCAACTAGAGCAGGTTGCCCAGGACCATATCCAGGTGGGTTTTGAAGCAGGGTCTCAATGTTTGAACTCAAGATTTTGAGAGTCCTGAAGAGTTTCCTTCAAAGTAAGACTTGCAGTATGGAACACTTTCTACCTAGTTAGCACCTTTAGTAATACCTTTTAAGACATCAAAGGAGTCTGAATACTACTTACTTCTAATGGAAAACTCACAAATAAGAGATTTGCATATTGAGAAATTTGACATTCTTTTCTGCCTAGAAGCCAGAGTGAACACCTATTCAAAATGTTATTTCCATCCTCTTGAGTTATCTCTTCTAGTCTGAAGAGCCCTTGTCTTTCTAACTCCTTGCAAGGAAACTTGTTTTATATCTTTAGTCATCCTTGTAGTTCTTTTTTATACTTTTGTACTATCCTCTTTGAAACTGAGAGAGAACCAGAGCTGTACAGAGTACTTAGGATGTGGAAGGGTAGTGCTTTAATACACTGGCACGATTGTATTAATTGTAATTAATACAGTGATGTAAGTGATCTGTTCTTTATTTTGGTAATTGGTAATCTGTAACACTTGTTGCATTTGATTTTGTATGCCTGTTGACTAAGCCTTAAACTGACGTGGAAAAATATAGGAAAAGGTGACTACTCATAGAAAGCTGTCACTGAAGAACTGTGCTTTCTCTCAAGTGGCATGTAGCTATGCATGTGCATGTAACTCTTCCTGTAAACGTTTTCTAAGTGACTTTTTTTATATTTAGTATCACTGAGCTTTGTATATGTGAAGACAGCTATATGTTGACCTCTAAAATTTTTCAAAGTACTTAGCAAATTTTTGACCCTGAGGCAGTTTTTAAGTCAGGAGACAGAGGTAAGGCATATGTAAACCAGCTGGTTGGGAAGAGCTGAAACCTAGGAATCCTCAGGAACTCAAGTATTTGACCTCAGCATTAATGAGGTTCTACTTCCACAAGCTGTTTCTTTTTGACTTGTGTTCTCTTTTCAGTTGAACTGTAAATAACAGCTGTAGCAGTTTGTCTTTTTATAGGACTATTTCTGAAGCAGATTTAAGGTGGTTATTGTTGATGCTAACTTAAATTGCTGCAATGGCAATTCTGTTGTTATGGAGTAATTTCTCTAAGATAGCATATGGCTAATGCAAAAGGTTTAAAGTTAATCTCTCTAAAATCGTTGTTGTGCACTTGTGACTAGTCTCCTAAGACTGCTTAACAGTAACTTAGCCTTTCTGTTAAGGCAGTCCCATTTGGCTTGGAAGCTTAACTATAATGGCTGATGTCGCATAGAAGATCATCTGTGCAACCGTCATGAACGCATCAAATAGCCACATATTTGAGTAGAAGTGTAGTGGTATTTTAGGGTGGGTAGTAGTGTCATTAATGACCATTGGTCCAAGTAAAACTCAAGGGTTTTTTTTCCTCAGTTACATAGCTGCTCTAATCTTAAGTTCCCACAATAGTTAGACTTCAGAATGCAGCAAAACTGTGTAACAGACTGCCTATACTACGAGGTTTTAAGTGGCCTAGAATAGCTCTGTCACTGACACTGGCAGGCCTGCCACCTTTCTGTACAAAGTTCTTACTCTCTGAAACAGGGTGGTCACACAAACTTTTTCTGGATTTAGCATTGTCCTGTGCTAACTTTCAGGCTGTGCTTGGGAGTCTTCTACAGAGTGCAATAGATTCCGACAGTAGAATCAGATAGGGCCATTCTAGTAATATAAATGACTAAACTGCAATGCTGGGGATCTCTCTCTGGCAGTGTGCAACTGAGCAGGATAAATGTTTCCATGTTGTGTAGCAGAGGTGGAAGGGGTCTAGAAGGAAAAAAAAAAAGATAAGTTCCTTACTCTAGTTGGAACATCTTGCTTGATTGTTGTAGACCTTGCCCTTCTCATAATACTTGCTACATGCGCTCTTTGTTGCCAGATCTACACTGAAGCATCCTAGTTAGGAACAGCTAACTTTCAAAAGAATGAACATGGCATCTGGAGAGGGAGAAAAACTGATAAGTAAGCAAAACATTGTTTTTTCCAGTTGAACAAGCCCAAACCACCTGATATCAACTGTACAGATCAGATGGGGAACACACCATTGCATTGTGCAGCATACCGTGCCCATAAGCACTGTGCATTGAAACTTCTAAAAAATGGAGCAGATCCTAAAATAAGAAACAAAAATGGTGAGTACCAAATGAAAGTACAGAAAGTGTTAAGAGGAGACAGAAATTTAACAGCTTCTATAAGCTATGTTACTTACCACTCTGTTCAGGGAAAATCTTATGGTGCTATATGAGCTTTGTATCACTAATAAAGGAAGCTCAGCACTGATTAAATTGCAAGAGTCTTAATAACTGTAGCAAAAAGTTTATCAGATATGCTTTTATTTTCCAAACTTACTAATTTCTAGAAAATTTACCTGCTGTCTGTCTTGACCATGAAATATGCCTGGCTTTTGTTTTCTTGATGCTAAACACTGAACACGGGTAACAAAAAAAGTGGTAAGATTGAAGATATGGGCCAGGCAAAGTGACTCTTCTGAAGAAGGCTTGTAATGAAAGACAAATGCAGGAAAACTTCACGCAGATGTTACACAAACTGTTTACTTGCCATCTGATAAAAACTGTCTCTATGTTGATATTTGTGAATGTTCTGAACTGGTTTATATAGCTGAAGAGCCAAAACCAAACTTAAATAAGAGCAAAGACCTCTCTGTGGCTAGTAGAACTCTGAAGGACAGTTCAGTGCACTAAAGTTCAGAGCCTTTTTAGTGTTCTGCCCCTGAGGGGCTTATGTTCCCCAACTCCAAGTAAACATAGATGCTTGTGGGATCAGACTTTAATGGGTAAACACAGTGCCAGATTATTTTTATGTACAGTACATCAAGGTTTATTTGCATCAATTCTAATGCCTCATCTTGGTTACTAAACAGATCAGACACCCCTTGATCTAGCCCAAGGTGCTGAAATGAAACTGATATTGGGAGGTAAAACTGGAAAGGTAGGAACTTTTTTTTATCCATTTAAAATGCCAAGGCTGTCTAGTTGAAGCTATTCCTATATAAGTTTTAAATTTCTGTGCAGGTTATCAACAAACCCCTGAGACGATATGAAGGTCTCCTATGGAAGGTATGTCTTATTTCCTTGTCTAAAATAGCTTATAAGATCTCAAAGTATGTCAGTACGCCCTTTTCTATACTCAAGTGAGAGTTGTTGAATGAGGGAAGTTTTCAATAATAAATTTGTTAAATGACTTGGCTTTAATCTAGTATACTGGATAAATTATAGGTGGGCTGGGTGGGTAGAGCAGTTACTAGATCCATGGCACCCTGATCTTAACCTCAGTCACTAAAATCTCACTATTTCTTGGTAATTTTTGTGGCAAAGCTTCACTGTGGTAAGGTTTCTTTCCTTGTCTGTGTGGCAGGCAAAATGTTTTGTTTTGTGTTTTTTTTTCTTTCCTGAATAGATGTCTTTAATAATCTATGACTAATATTTTGCCACAAGTTCACCACCTTTTGGAAACTTTAAAACTTAGAGGGAAGATGTCAGCCAAACGGTTGTTCAAAGCTTGTTTTGTTCTCATAGGCGAGTGAATCTTTTTTTTTTCCCTTGTTAAAAAAAGCTTTCTCAAGCTTCTACATGAATGCTCAATTTTTATGTTCCTTAATGAAATCTTTGAAATTTTCTTCAGTGTAAATTTTCCTATGTATTCACACACAATTGTAATACAAGGAACTGTTTTTAAACTGGAACTATGTATGCTTGTGAAAGGTGAAATGTTGTAGTTGGATATCTTGATGTGTTTTGTTTATCATTTGATTTGATGAAGTAGAATTGTGTGGTGATCAACAACCCCTGTAATATTAAAAAACCCAGCTTTTTAATATTTCAGTTCTTACTGAATAACAGGCTCACAAAAACTTTTGTAATTAGGTATTTCCAAAAAAGAGACTAGCACTGTAATTGTAAAGTATTCTCAGGTTGCTGTGATCATCAAGATATGTAAAACCTAGAATGTTTTCCTAATGACTGCCAGTTTTATGTAATAGCCTTCAAACTATAAAACTTACTGGGAATAGTAACTCTTCAACTGTTAACCTTACCTGGCATTTTTTGTTGTGGTGGGGTTTTTTAATTCTTCTTTTAGAGCTCACGATTTTTTGGTTGGAAACTCTATTGGATAGTTCTAGAACATGGAGTCCTTTCGTGGTATCGGAGACAGTAAGTTCTGTGTTTAAATTTCTGAAAAGTGATTTAAATAATTCCCATCTTCACTTTATTAAATCTCTTTTTTTTCTTTCAAAGAGCTGATGCAATGAATAATGATCATCGTCAGGGATGCAAGCATCTAACACAAGCTGTCTGCACGGTAAGACGTGAAATGACTTTAAGTACTGGGGTTTTTTTATGTGATGGTGTTCCATACCTAGACAACAAAACTTCAGCTAGGTTGGTAAGCGTGCCTTTATTATAAAAAAAGGGAAAAAGCTTGTGCTTTAGCAAGAAAAGGTGGTTCTTGTGAAGCAAAGTATTCTTATATGTAAAGTGGCCATAAAGCTGCTTCCCTTCTTTGCAAAGTCTTGAAGATCTAAACAAACATAAGGCTTCCTAAAAGCATGCTGCTTCAGTTGTGCAAAACAAATGCTTGGAGCATGTCATACAGAATACAAAGCTCTAGTTCCTCCTGTAGTTGTCGCTGGCTACTTGTGACTGATTGTGTAACTTAAGCTTATCTCAGTTGGAGAACTGATCAATTCTGAAGGTGACTTTTTGGAAAACTTCCTTAAATTCCATCATGCTTGTGGGAATCCCTTTTGGAAGGGGAGATCAGAGGAAAAACAGGCCAGGTGTCATTTATAATACACAGGAAGATGAAGTGTTTAAGGAAAATGCATGTAGGATAATTTCAATACTTTTTTTTCTTCTATAACTAACCTGTCCTAGTTCTACAGAATGGTATCACAAGTTCTGTTAAACTATAGTTATGTATACTCTTACTATATGAAAATATCTACATATATCTACATATATGTAGATATATCTATATCTACAAATTCCTTAATATTGGTGATCCTGCACCATTGCTGTGATTTTTGTATGAATGAAATGGTACAAATATAAGCAAATAGAATATTTTGACATAAAGAGCCTCTATGTCCTCATTCATGATGTAAAGTGCGAGACAGCACACTTTGCAAAAATGTTCTGACCAAGCTTTTTGTAAACTAGGGTTTTTTGTGTCAAAACTGAGGTGAAAACTTCTGAGTTAAGAGTAATTATCTACCTTGCTTAATTTTTTTCTTACTGATTCATTACATTAATTTTGTGTTTTTTCCACATTGCTTTAGGTAAAATCTACAGATAGCTGCTTCTTTTCTGTTAGATGTTTTGATGACACTGTTCATCGTTTCAAGATTCCTAAAAATAGCTTTCCTTCTCAAACTAGAGAGGTAATAATGACTCTTCGATAAAAGGTTTTAAAATGTAATAACTTCTGTAATGAATAATTTGCATACTACTTGCTGAACCCACTACTAATGCATCCATAGCATCTTAATCATCAGGACTCAGTAACATAAGTGTAGATATCTAATCTTTTAGCATGACTATATAGACTAAATAGCAAAAATGGACAGATTGTCCTTCTGTTGTTTGAGTAGTGCCACCTTATTTTCCAGCTCTGTGCCTGTATTATGCCCTGTAGTCTAACTTCTTTTTCTTTAACTTCTCCATGTGGTAAATTTCTATTGCAGCTTCCTTCTGGTACACTTTATTTCATAGTTCATTATCCTAACCAAAAGAATGTTTAACAATACATTGTACTCTTAGCCATTCTCCCAGATGACCTAATAAGTTATACATTCTTAAAACATGGGTCTGAAACAAGAGAATAACTTTTTTTTAGGGCTATTTGTAATGTAGTTACTATTGTAGTTCTATAGGTGTACTAAGGAGAGATTAAGTAGCTGTAAAGGCATCTGGAGTACTGTGTCCAGTTCTGGGCTCCCCACTATGAGAGATGCAAACATACTGAAGAGAGCTCAACAAAGAGCCACTAAGATGATTAAAGGGACCAGAGCATCTCTTATGCTAGGAAAGGCTGAGAGGGCTGGGACTGCTCAGCCTGGAGAAGAGAAGGCTCAGGAGATCTTGTTAATATATGTAAAATACTTAAAGGGAGGGTGCAAGGAGGGACCGAGCTAGGTTCTTTTCAGTGGTGCCTGGTGACAGGACCAGAAGCAATGGGCACAAACTGAAACACAGGAGGTTCCCTCTGAACAGAAGAAAAAATGTGAGGGTGGCCGAGGACAGGTTGCCCAGAGAGGTTGTGAAATCTCTGTCCTTGGAGATACTCAAAAGCTGTCTGGATGTGGTCCTGGGCAACCAGCTCTAAGTGGCCCTGCTTGAGCAGGGGGGGTTGGACAAGATGACTTCCAGAGGTCCTTGCCTACCTCAGTCACTCTGTGATTCAATGAACAGGAAAAGAATCTACCTCTTAATTATGATAGTGCTTAAGGTTTTGTATGCGGTTTGTCATGCATAAGAAGGCAGACTTTGTCATAGGGGACCTTGCTGTCTGAACAGAAATCCAAAGATGCAAAATATATTCCCTACATTCTCTTCTTAACTGATGTGGCTTGATTTATATGATCTTGGATAGACTGAGGGGTAGGTTTACATTTGTGCTTAAAGTTTAATCAATTCTGTGGCACTCTGACCACAGAGTATCTTATCTTTAATACATGTTACAACTTTTAACAATCTATCTTCTGCTTATTAAGGTGTCTCATTTTAGTAGTGAATGTCTTATTCACATCAATAGAAAATTTTAATTTATTCTTTTGCATGTATACTGTTACTTTCTGGGGATAACCTTTGAAATGTGTATTAAGTCTGGTTTTTTTTCCATTCAGAGTTGGCTGGAAGCAATAGAAGACCACTCTGCATATAGCACTCATTACTGCACACAGGAACAGTTGAGTAGTGATGATGAGGAAGATGATACAGTATCTGTTACAGACCTACAGGATACTCTGAAAGTATGTGCTGAGTACTTATTTGGCTCATGCATCTAGGCAGGTGATGGTTAGTGCTGTTTTGTGTAGAAATACTTTAGTGTACTTTTGGCTAAAAGTACTGATTCTTTCATCCCATGGATGTATAAATACTACTTGTATTTGCAGTGCTTACAGTCATGTATTGCTGTTTGGACTGCATGCATAAAATGGCATGTTTATCATAGCTACAGCATTGTGTTTTTCACGAGCGCAACAAGGTAGAAAGTTGCTTGAGACTTTTGGCCAGGAGGGGGAGCCTTGTGTACTGTACTTGGTGACACCAAGACTGGAGGGTAACAAAGCTAACCTTCAGTGAGCTCTACCCCTTTAACACAGGCAATGTAACAGCTTAGAAATTATCCTTTAACACCTCAGGTCACATCAGATATGTTGTACAATGATTGTTCAGACCTGCAATGGAGATGAGTCTTCTTTGATAATTCTAGCTTTCAGCCTGTGATTCTTGTTTTTTGCCATACATACGCTTCTAAAACCTTTTACTTTAAGGGAAAGTTGATGCTGCAAACAAAAGTCTTCATGTGACTGAACTCCAAGTGGCTGGTACCTTCTGGTACAAGAGCTCAAAGTAGCTAATGGCAGAACAGAGTTGGGAGGGTAACTGGTACTGGCAGTTCCCAGCAGCCTACAGAGGAAGATGGTATTATCTAATAGATAACTGTGTCCAAGTTCAAATGTAGGCTTGGAATATGAGCTTGGGGTGGGTTCCTGCATGTTGCTCTACTTGCTGTATATCAGTTAACATACGCATTTGCTTAATTTGGCCTTAGGCTTGTCAAGAACAAGCAATGGCTCTTTGTTAATAAAAATGGGGGGAAATGCAAAAGTGATACATACAGTATAGCTTTGGGGCTTGGTTTGCTGCTGTGCTAATTTAAACAAAAGTGGGTCAGCAATATAATATGCATAAATCTTCTGTTTGCTTGTGTGTCTTTGAAGGTACTTCCGGTAACTTCTTTCAGTTTTAATGTACCGATCTCTGTCACTGGGAATCTTGGTTAAGACTTAATGCTCTCCAAATTAAAAAATTCCAGTATAGTTAAGAGAATAAACATACACTTTCTGTAGAACAAGGCACTTCTGAACTAGCTATACTTACTGTCTTTCAGAAAGCACAAGCATGCCAACAAAGACTCAGTAAAGAGATTTCAGACTTTCTTGCAATGGCTAAATCTTTGGATGCTACAAAAGGTAAAACTTGTTCTTCTAAATTTACGGTTTGTTACCAGGCAACTAATTTTTTTCTTTTAAGCAGCATGTACTTTCATTTCACTGAAATGAAATTTTCAGCAGCTTGAAAATACAGGACTGTTTTCCTCATTGGAAAAAATTTAAATGAAGTAACATTATAGTAATTGCGAAGAACTGAGATTTCAGGTTTGGAGAAACAACTAATAGGTATGTTGATTGAAAGAAATATTATCAGTGGCTGTAAGTGTAATGCAACTGCCTTTAGATATTGTGCTCACTGAGCAGTTATTGTAGGAAAATAAGGTAGGAGTTCACTTTCAAGGTTTTGAAAAATCTGTAGTTAGTAGCTTATTGCAGAGCATAAGTGTGCCCTGACAGGTACAAAGAGCTAGTTATCTTACTCTAGCTTTCCTCTCAAAAACACTTGTCTTGTAGTGAGTGGATACACAATGAAAGCTGAGGCATGATAAACAGGATGTGAAGTGAAATCACAAAACTGTATAGGGAACTGCAGGCATGGTGTGATGGGATATATTCCACAGACTTCTGCCATGAGTTTTATGTCAGATTTGAACTTCTCGGGCTTCATTTTAAATAATAACTCTTAAATTAACATGTACCTGGATTTTTATATCATAATTGCCCAAAAAATAGCACTGGCATCAAGCTGTTGGGGATTAGAACTTGTTTTATTTAATGCTGTAGACATGTACAGAAGTTGCTCATGTATTAAACACACAAAGGACTTCTTACAGAACATCTAAATGTTGCTCTTTTGAACCTGAGTCCTAATTATATGTTGTGACTAAAATTTATGAAGCTCAAACTAGAGAACAAGTTGTTTATCTGTACAGATCTGTAGTCTGTAATACAATAGCAGTTTTGGGAGGAAAAAAAAGTTCTTCATCTTCCATCCCTGTGCCTTCCTAAAAGGATTCTAAAATACAGCTTTTTCTCCATATGCTACTGGGGTAAGTTACTGTGTGACGTTAACCTATCTTGCACTAACTGAATTTTTAATGAATTTTTATTTTGCAAAGAAAAGTAACATCTCATAATACATATGAGTGTTTTCTTGGGAAGCCTTTGTAATTAATAATAAATAAAACTGAGTTCTTCACAAAATGCGGTTTGAAAACTAGTATGAGGTGGATAAATTCCATTTGGTTACATGTAGGGACAGTTTCTCTGTTCCCATATTGCTGACCTGAAGAACCAGTGAGGACATTGACTTTTTTTTTAATACACAGCTTGAGTAACCAAAACCCATAGTAAAGCAAAAACAGATATTATCTCTTTCCTAGAAACTGCTCGTCTTGGCCAATAGCAGTAATAAGTTCCTATTTTCCTCCCAGTGAATGTTTGTAACTTGATGGGTCAGTGAACTGTTTCCATGCTCATGTGTAACCTCTTTAGGTCTCAACAGAGAAAACCACTGCAGCTTTCCCAGTTCTCCCAGACATTGGGTTGGTGTTTTTGTCTTTTAAAGTATTTGAGTCCCCTGGGTCCAGAAGAATGCGAATTTGAGTTAAAAGTTCTTCCATGTGGAACTTCTCCTAAAAGCTTTTGAGTAATAAAAAATTACTATCTTGCTACCTGGTATTTGAAATTCTCTCCCTAACTGTCTCAACATGCTATTCTAAATTGGGTATCTTTGAGACTTGTGCATTTTATTTATTACAAATAAAGATACCTCCTGCTCCTGCACTCAGTGTGCTGCCACTCCTTCTAGAGGCACTAGCTGTTCTTGATAGCTGCTGTAAGTAGAGACTCCTAATTCCAGTCAGTAGTGAGCTTTGATATTAAAGACAACACCTAGTGTGTGGATATGTACTGTATCTTGTCCTGCACAAGCAGTATAAGTTGCAAAATAAAATCAAGAACTGTAGCTGCCAGACCTCTTAGTCTTTATTGGTGTGACATCAACTTGAAGCACCTGTGTTACTAAATGGTGTCAACTGATCCTGATGTCTGTGGTCACTAAATGAACACTTATTTTAATTGCATCAAGTATGCTTCCGGAGAGAATGGCTTGCTTGACTTCTGAGTAATTGCAACACATCACAATACTTCGAAGATGAACTCAAACATTAAATAATTTCTACCAGCTGATTGGGTTATGTTTTCTTGCTGGTTCTAGACATGTAGCCCCTTCTATAAATGGTCATATAAGTCAGGATGTGATGTGTCATTGCTCTGCAAGCTGTACTACTTATCCAGATGAGTCCATGAAAATAAATCTCCTTCCCCTTTTATTGATCAGTGTCCTTGTAACTCCCCATCTATTTTTCAAACCTAAATCTCCAGCTGCACTGTGGTAAGTTTTCTGTCTTCTAATACCACAACAGAAGGCAGAAAAAGCTACATTTCTCACTTTACTGCACTGGTTTAATACAAGTATTTGAATTCTGTCACCTGGCAACTCAGGCTTTTAAATCTAGAAAGTGGTTAAGAGGAGATAGTTGCTAGTCACTGTTCCAGTATCTTGCTGCCATAGCATACTACCTCTGCTTTCTAAGCCATGCTGAAAAAGAAACTCAATCCATTCATGTGCCACTTAAACCAGTACTAGGAAAAGGATACAAAAGAACAAACTTAAGTTCCCTGCGTGCTGCTTTTGCTTGCCCTTGCCTCACACAGATCTTACAGCATACCACCTGTTCTGTAGAATGTGAATGATATGTCTGCATTACTTAGAGGAAAATATAATTAAAAGAATCCTGTACTTTACAATGTCCCCCTAATGCTACTAATCTTTTGTGCTTTCAGGAATATCTTCTCCCCTCCTGCAAAAAGTTGATGTCGTTTCTGAAGTATCCCAGGAAACGTGTGAGGCCCTGGCTGACTGCCTCAACCTATTTACAAAGCAAGAAGGGGTATGTATTATGCTGTGTGGGCCTATAAAGGGTCTGAATAGCTTAGTATATTTTGCTAGTTCCCTGTTTACCTGTTACAAAAATAAATACACACACCCATAGAACTTTATATTGTTGGTAGCTATCCTTTTGCACACTGAATGTCTAATGAAAACTCATGCCTCTTGAGAAGGAGTAGCTAAGTTCCTCTAAGAAAGGATATCTTGAGTGCTCAGAAGAGGCACAGATTTTGTTTACAAACTACTGCTTGTAATGTTCAAAGTGAATGCTTGAATTCAATAAAGCAGTTGCTTTGCTGACTTGAAGGTTAAAGTATTGAGAAAATTCATCTTTTTTTTTTTTTTGTACTGGCTAACTGAAGTGTTGAACAATATTGCTTCTGAATTTGTTTTTCAGACCATGTGCTTAGTGGGTGTGCGAATGCCATCTATTGAACTTCTGGCTTTCCCAGTGACAAGTATCTTGCATAGTGTTAAAGCATAATGCAAATGCTTCAATTTGGGAATATATGTCAAACTCATTAATTCCTGGGGCAGGAGATCTGGTATTTTTCTTCCCTCTCAAAGATACCCTAGTACCATGGAATAAACTTGTCTTCCTATATTGCAGTAACAGTAATGCCTCAGTTAGGCTCTTGTTGTCATCAGTAATCTGTGTTTCAAAATGAGGTTTGTGTTGGTGCCTTTAGTCTTCCAGTTATTTAACAGTGAGCTGCAAACACTGGCTCCATTGTCTAGGTTTGGTTTAAGATTTTTTTTTTCATTCCTTTCCAAGCCTTTTTGTCTCCAGTCACAAGTCTTCTACACTTACTTGAGTCAAGCTCTAGCAGAGTGGAACAAGCATTGCATTTTTACATTGAGTTTTTTCTTTAAGAAAATCTAATATTAAAGTTGTCAGTTCCATTTGTAGATGAGGGGGAAATTGTTACAACAGTGGGTGTATAGTGTTAGTTAGTATTCCTTAATTGTGTTGGCATGTTGCTTCAAGCTAGACTAAAATAGCTTTCCAGAGTTGAGTATGGCAAAACATATGGTGAAATTGTAATTTTACCTTACTTGAACTTGAACAGTCTCAGTAGGTGTTAGAGGCCTTATTTTAATCTGGAAGCGCATAGATTTGGGCACAGAGGGATAGGCTGAGGTGTGAACTTGAATTTTCACCATAGCTAGTGAAATCAGTTGGTCATGACAGGGAGAAGATGTGATCCTGGAAAGTTTTGTGTCTTAGTATTTTTAGACTTCAGACTACTGCAATTCCAGAATAGAAAGCAGGCTTTTAAAGATGGCGTAGGCTCATAAGGGAAACTACAGCAGTGATCTCTTCCTAAGACTTGAACCTTTCCAAAAAGTTATGTTCTTTGAGCATTACTCTTAAACCCACAGCATTTGGTTTTGTTGTCTCTTAGGACAGGGGCCTGTTCTTTGCCATTCAGTATTGATTTCTAGACTATAGTTCTGTTGGCATTGCAAAAGCAGTGTCTCAGGTTCTGCATTTGCAATTGATAGGACCCCCATTAAATACCTTAATATTCCTTCCAAGTATCTTGAATAGTAAAGCATAACTCTAAAGTGTCAAACTGATAGAAAAACACTTGTCTAAATCTAAAACCTGATCTCTTCTAGCGTTTGTTTCTCTTCTGATCATGATCTCAGTAATGAAGTTAAGGCTTGGGTGTTGCAAATGTGTGGGTACAGCTGCCATGAATGCTCTGCTCTGGCAGTAATTGGCTGCTGTTAACTTAAAACTGCCAAACTACATTCAGGAAGGATAACTTGACCACTTGTGCTTAAGCTTCTTTCCTGCCTGTCTTGTTGTCAGCTGGACTGTTTGACTGCAGCTTGTCTTACAGGGATGCCCTGATAGGACTTCCTCTGCATAGAGAGGAATTAATTGCTTCACATTGCCTTTCGGGTGTATTGTGTATGTCCCATAAAATCTGGTTCTCGCTAGAACAAACGTTTTCTTGAGCTTGGTACCTCTTGCCTTTTAAAGGAGAATTCTTTTCCCCTCTAACTTAAATTGTCAGCATACCAGAAGCTGCTGCTTGACTGACAAGACGGGGCTGCTAGCTTCAGTGAGGGTAACTACAGCGAACACGCACTCTTTGCCTTTCAGAGAAGACGTTCTCTTTAGCATTGCCCACTTCTGCGCTGTGTAAATTGTGGCATCCTTGTGCAATATGCAAGTGAAATGCTAATATAGCACTAAATAAAAAAAGGTACCAAGGTTCGACTCCCTCCCGCTGGCGCTGGCGTTGGGAAGGGTGCAGGAGTGTGATGCCCAAACGCTCCATCTGTCGGCCGCTTCCCCCCGGTGCCGCCGTGCAGGCCTGGCCGTGCGCGGTGGCGGCGGCGGTTCCGAGCGGCTGCGGGAGAGCGCGGCCGGTTCCTCGCCTGGGGGGTGGCCCGGCCCGCTGCCGCGCCGGCTCCGGGAGGAGGGAGCCACGCGTGACCTCACTGCTCCGCACGGCGGGAGCTGCTGTGACGCCACAGAGGGGAGCGGCGGGGTGGCGGAGCTTCCAAAAATAACCCACTGCGGCGGGGCGCCGTGTGCGGGGCGGCCCCGGCGGGCTCCGGGAGGTGTGGAACCGGGCGGGACCCCCCTC
>JANZLQ010000029.1:3259451-3281282 GCA_026212715.1 Elanus axillaris | reverse complement strand
GGGGCATCCGCCCGCGTCCGCGGCGTGGTGCAAGGTGAAGGGCCCGCACCGGACCGGCAGGTGCTGCCGCCGCTGCAACCCGGGGCGGCTTCGCCGGCCGCGCGGGGCGAGGTCTCGGAGCCGTTCCCTTCCCGAAATCAGTCCGGCGGTACGTAGCGTGTGCGTGATGGGCTGGTTTGGGGTTTTTTTCCCTTCTTGACATTGGATTGAGCCCTTCAGCGTCAAGCGGAGAAGGTAGAGGTGGGCGCAGGTACTTTTTGCTGAGCAGTTAAAACATGTGAGGGAAAACCGAAGATAATTTGATTGCTTTAATCTGAGTGTTCATTGAGGCGTTTGTGTCAGAGCTGGTGCAACTTGAAACGTTTTCTGCAGTGACTTTGGCACAAGGTTAGTAAGTATTGTTTCAAAGCGGGAGTTCCCTTGTACTATTTCTGGCAGATACCAGAACCTGCATTCCAAAAGCAGTTTGATTCTAGTATTTTTATATTCTAAAGTATTTTTATGTAGTTGTAGGAGAAACTTAAGGTTCTTTGCTATTATCTCTGCTAGATTTTCTGGGTGAGTGTAAAATTTATCTCTAATCTATCTTCAGAGCCGCATGCACTGAAGCTGTAAGAAACTGATAGGAAAGGTATTCTTTAAATAAACCAACTTTTTTTTAAGCTTGCCTCTTTCTTAACTAGTGCAAGGTAAAATGTGCCAATAAGTATCTTGACTCTCCAAAGTTTCACTTTCACCATCAAAGGTTATAGTTAACAGTAAATTAAGAGCTTATGTTGCATGAGTTTAGAACAAATAGCAGTTGTAAGCTGACCTCATTTATAGTCTGTAGCTTTGATCTTCCTTGTAGGTGTTGTCATTCTTTCTAGTTGGGGGTGGGTTGTTGTTGGGTTTTTTTGTTTGTTTTTTAAAAGAATTTGTTTACAAGCTGATGAACAACTTTACATGATGAGATAAGGGATTCAGAAAAGGTTTCTTCACTTCTTGGTTTAAATGAGTTGTATACTCAACTAGGTAGAACTTATCATAACAAATGAAGCTTGTCATTTTTACAGAAACTTTAAGGTCAAAATGCTGTGGGTCATAGTCCATGGATTGAGTTATCTTTACCATGGCGTAACATGCTATCTCTTGTATATATAACTGATGCACTGTAAATAAAAAATGTGCACACAGTGCAGCTAGCAAATACAAATGCTAGAAGTTCAGTGTACTGCCTTAGTTTATTTCATATTTCTTGGAAACATAACTGAATATCCAAGGGTTAGATGTGTGTCTGTGTTCTTGTGAATGCATGCGTGCATGCTCTTCGGATAATAAATAGCTGTCTAATACATGTGTGGTTTGTGGTCTGGAAGACATGTACAAGCCTGGCTGTTACCACTTAGACCTACTACCTTACTGGACTGTGAATGAAGAAGGTGCTTGTAAGCTGTGTCCAGGTGACTCCTTTATGAGACTTATTATCTGTTTCCTTATGGGGGTGGAGGTGAGGGCAGCAGTGATGACATTGCAGTCAAGGGAGAACTATTGATTATGGGCACCCTGAGCATATCTGTCTAGAAAAGTCCTGCAGTCCATCAGCAGTTCTTTTCTGCCACCTGGCAATATAGTCAGCTACATTAACCTCTATAACGTCTTGGGAGCCTTTGGTGTGGGGGAGGGAGAGACAAACAGGGGGTTAGTGACGCAAATAAAATCAGGGAGGCTAAGAAAGAGGTTAATCTCATGATTTCTGAGTTAGGTCTGGGGAGGGGATCGTGTCTTGGCTGGTTGTTGTACTAGACCTAGAACCGTAGAGTCCTTAGCCCCTCAAGTCATGAAACCAGTGCCTGTGCTTCTCTGCTCTTTTCTCCTTGTGCTTAGAAAGAGGTGACAGCCCTAATTTTTTTTTGCTTCCTTTCAGTCACTGGCACAGAACAGAGCAATTCTGTTGTCTGTTCTGTTCTATGGCTCTTGCTGAAAGTAGTGGAAATTGAGGCAAGACCTCAGTGTGTCAAGGCCTGTAGTCAATGCTCCGAACAGCTGAAATGTTTGTTACTCAGCTTGTAAACTTGGGGAAAGAAGGAGAACGGTTTTCAGGCAGTTGGTAATTGCACTGGGCACAGCAAGAGGTGTCTGGTGTTGAGAGACTTGAGGCGTGTCTGCATCAAGAAAACCGTTATTGCCTGTATGAGTCTCTAACTGACTTGACCCTGGTTTTTTGCCCTCTCCTCCAAATGAGTAGAAATGTACTAGAAACATCTGGTGTAGCTTGAATCTTGTTTGAAAGTAACAAGTTTATTGGAAGGTTCTCTGTGCTCAAACAGGTGCCCAGGTAGAGACTGCTATTTTTTCCCTTATGCAGAAGAGCATGGGATATAATGTGTTGTGGAATGATGTGTTAGGCATGGCATATAAGAGAACAAAGCTGCTGACAGGAAAGTCATTGGACAGGTTCTCTTCTGCTAGAGCATCGGCAGTTCTAGTGATGCCTCGGTGATTCTTGGTGTACTATTCTTTCGGTGCTCTATGTGCATATGTCTTTCATCTGTGCTAAAGCTCTAAAGAGGAGATATACCCAAATCAGAGGAATGTGGTAGTTAAATGTTTGTGGATGGCATAGTGTTCTTCCTCAGGAAGCATTTTCTTTCTGATACTGTACTGCAGCCTTGCAGATAGAAAGCTAGCCACAGGTCTGTGAAGACAACGTTCCTATCAGTACTATGTGAAGGAAGCAGTTTAGCAAGTCCAAAGTATCTAGGAGATAGGGGAGTTAAAGAACATAACTTTTTTCGGAGACTTTCCTAGAGCGGCCAAGACTGGATAGGTCACCAGAGTGGGCAGAGAAGCTAAGCAGCAGCCCAGACAGAAGCTTGTTAAAGTAACAAATACTGGGACTCCATTCAGTGAAAAGATAAGTAAATATTACTGCTTTTCTTTCATAAAAAGGTATTACGCATGTTGACAGAATGCTTAAATTTTGAAGCAGTTGGTAAGATACTTGTCAAGTGCTGTGTACGAAAGGCTTCTGGGTGGCAGGCAGTCCTGGCTGGCAGAAGGACCCCTGGATGTTACTATAGGGAAAGACATGAATACTACTGGTCTTTGTAGTACAGCAGGGTCCCAACTTTTTGCATTTTTGCTTGTAGCTGGTGGTATGTTTGAATATCATCTGTTGGCAAAGTGACATACTAATTTCTGGTGACAGGGAAGCTTTTGCTGACTTGTAGCACTACGAGCCTATGTGAAAGCTGGTCACACAACTTGTCTGAAGGCATTCTCTGCTCCATACTCTATTGCCTAGCTCAGAGCACACTACTAACCTGTTCTTGCACTTTCCAGAGTTGAATTAATGCTTTTTCAAAGCTTGGCTTGTAGATTTTTTTTTTTTCTTGGCAGTTGTTGTTAAGCAGCCTTGAGTAAACTAACTTGGAATCCATTCATAGGCCTCTGGGGAAACACAGTGTAAATACATGTTAGTTTGAAATCAGACTCCTCACTGTGCTTCTGCAGCTCCCACTCTGAGATTTACTTCTGAGGTCTCCTCTATGACTTGTTGGGAGATTTTATTTTTTAATGCAAAAACATGGAGAAAAAGGACTTAGCTGAGGCTGCAGGGGGGAAAGATCAAGCAGCAATCAAGTTCAATGGAATAATATTTGATATAGTAAGCTTCTCAACTAGGAATTCACAATTCTGTTTTCTATGAACGTATTTGAAAAATGGTGCTCTTGTCTTTGTGTAAGCTGATAGAGAGGAACAGAAAAGAAATATATAACATGGAAATTTCCTTTCTCTGTTGTCTCTACTTACTGCTATGAGGATATTGTTTGTTTTCTTCTCCTTCATGCTTGGAAAACAAACCGGACTGAGAACGTTTTATTCTTCTAAGTTTTATTCTTCTAGTGCCATTATAATTTCATAATGGCATGTACAGCTGATCAGCTTGTTTTCTGTGTTCTGGCTTAATGTGCATCTGATCTGTTTTGGAAGTGCAGGATGAACAGCAGAGTTCTAAAACTTGATAGCTCCCAGACAGACAGTGTATTGTCAGCTAAGGACTGTTAGTATTTCAGGAAAAAGATGAAGCAGCAAAAAACAGGATTTAAGGCTGAACCTCTGTGCGTAGCACCGTGCTTGTTAACTTCATGTTTACTGGGATTTTGTGTGCAAGTGTGTGAGATACTTGAGTGCAGTGGCAGTCTGGCTGAGTCGTCTGGTTTTGTCTCTCAGCTACATAAAACATCAGAGTGCTGAACTGGGTAACAGCAGTCACACACATTTACTAATGCCCTGGAGATGTATACTCCTTCTTGATCTTTCTTTCTTGAAACTTAGGGGGTTTATAATGGCTCTTTTCCTTGTAAAGCTGGTAAAAGCTAGTTCTTAGAAATAATTTTTTAAATTATTATTCTGCACATGAAAAACAAATTTCATGTAGCCTGTCCAGTACTGGATCTTAACACATGCTTTTGAGGGAGATACAATATTTAACTTTTTATTACTCATGTTTTGTGTGAGGTTGTTTTAAAGGCATTGTCTCTGAGTAGCATAATGAACTTAAGGCTTCGAGTCACTTAACTGTTGTCAAATCGTCTTAAATGCACCATGTGGTGGGATTTTTAGTATGTTTTATTTGGCTTCCTCAAATATCAGTGATTTCAGATCTCTTGTGTTATGGCCTAGTAGGCTGTCCATGTGCAATTGTGTTCCCTTTCCTTGAATAAAGGAGGTTGAGTCTAAACTTAATTTTCTGCTGTTGTTTGCTGTATTTTTAGTTGATGTATTTTAGTCACTTCTGGTTCCATGAAATATAGGGGGTTTCTAGCGATGAAAAATAAAATGGATCATCTCCCATTTAGGCAGTACATACGTGTGTTTGTGTGAATGTGTGTGTGTGTGTGTGTTGGTTGGTTTGGGTTCTTTTACTTAAACTTCTGCTGACCAGTCATGGCTTTCCAACCAAAACTGCTCCTTTCACTTTTTTTTATTCAGTGACTCCTCAGAGCTGATACCATTTTTATAATAGAGGTAAGCTGTTGTGGAATCTGGCCTGTTGTCTAATTTTTAATCATGTGAACCAAATGTACTTGCTGGCTTCTCTCTCCTTCCCAGACAGCCAGTGACTTTAAAAGTTTTTTTGGGTTTAATATTAATACTCAGAAGTGTTATTTCTGCTTGTTGTACCGTCCAGTGAAGAAATGTGTTAGTATAATGCTGACTGCTGAGTCACTGAGGTTATTGCTAGAATTGGTAAATGGGCTGTGTTTAGAAAGTGTTTATGTACTAAAAATAAATCATCAGTATTAGTTTTCCTTGAAGGTAGATGCCAGGCCTGGTCATCAAGGAATGTTAGTAATCTCTTTCTCCAGAGAGCTTGTATTGTTCTTAACATCACCTCCTTTTTAATGCATCAGTAATATACTCTAAAAATAAATATCTTTGGTGTTATGTACAAATATGAAATGCAGGCCTATGCTGTCCTTTAAGGATAGTTGATAAGCACACACAAAGCAAATGATGCTCCATTTGTAGTAAAGAGCTGAGCTGAATGTTGCTGCAAAGGAGTGGTAAGATAGATGGCCTCTTATGAGTACAGTGTATCCATTTGTTGTGAATATCCTGAAGAGTCCAATATAAGAGGATGTCCAGCTTTGATGTAAGCATAGCCCTCATTTGAATATCTCATCTTGTAGAATGCATTTGGGAGTGACACCTTTGATGTGCTTACTTTGCTTGCGTAGCTTTGTTAAGCCACTTGTACGGTAAATGTGGACTCAGTCAGTGGTTTTGAATAGGAGTGTTTTCCCTCCTCTCATACTTGTCACTGCTATATTATTATTATTAATGTTAAAAATTGGACATCAGTGCAGTAACTCTTGGATCCATAGGTACACTGGCAGACTGAGAATGGCTTTAAAGCGTGCCTATTTGAAGGAAGTCTGCAGTGTACATCATGGCATACAGGTGCTCCTTAGCTTAGAAGTAGAACAGTTTAGTCACGGAAACAGACTATGAACTTTTTCATCTGCTTCAGAGTTTTGCACTGCTAAAGCTACACTGCTTCCACAGCATAAGCACATTCAGGTATGTTGTTTGACGCTTGAGTAGAAAAGCACCTTCCTATTAATCTTGAATTTAATAGTGTCACTATCGCAGGTCCCTTTTTTTGAGTAAAGAGGTCTGGTGGGAGAAAGAGCAGGGAGAACAAAACTACTCTTGCCTTGGCTGGAGACATTCAGTTTAACTGGTCACAGCATCAGCCTCTAGGCCTTGTGCAGGTCTACTGCAGCAGAAGAGCATCTGCAGGAACTTGGAGGGTTTGAATTGATAGACATGAACTAATGGGTCAGTCATGCCCTGGGATTTTATCACTCTGGTGGGGAGTAATCTTTTGTCAAGCTAATGGTATAGCTCCTCTAGGATATGTGGTAATCTGTATATGTTAGTAGTTGATACCTTTCTGGAAATGTCAACAGGACTACTACTTGTGGAAGTATTCTGTGCTATGCATGTGAATTAGATTTTCTGTTGTTCCAGTGAAACACCCTGCTGCAAGGCCAGACAAATCAAATTGAGGTGAAAATGAGCTGGCTGAGCCTTTAAGAGAGCTTGAAACCTTAGACAGTTGCATCTGTGCCTATGGATAGCAGAAATCTAGTTTTGTCTGACCTGTATCTCCTCCAGCTCTGAAGCCACATTTAAGGCTAAGGGCTAAACTCTAAGCTCACAGAATAACAAAATGGAAATGGTTGAGGTCAGCAGGGACCTCTGGAGGTAATCTTGTCCAACCCCCTTGCTCAGGCAGGGCTGCCTAGAGCGGGTTGCCCAGGACTATGTCCAGATGGCTTTTGAGTATCTCCAAGGATGGAGACTACAATCTCTCTGGGCAACTTGTGCCAGTGCTCAGTCACCCTCACAATAGAAAAGTGTTTCTTGATGTTCAGAGGGAATCTCCTGTGTTACAGCTTGTGCCCATTGCCTCTGGTCCTATCACTGGGCACCACTGAGAAGAGCCTGGCCCTGTTGTCTTTGCACCCTCCTTTCAGGTATTTATACAGATTGATGAGATCTCCTCTCAGCCTTCTCTTCTGTAGCCTGAACAGTCCTCAGACATCCACACAGTACTTAAGAGGCAGTCTGGTACAGTAGTTTAGACAGTTTCAGGGAACCAAGTGTCACAGATCAGCTGATAACATATGGTCAGTGCTTTTTTACTGTTCTTTGCTCCCACATACAGTTTATTGAATCTAAAAAGCGATGTGTCGCTCTAGGCTATCAGATCCTGCTTCAGCTTGGGGTAGAGAGAACTCTTGGTGTTGCTTAAACTTAGATTTTTATCAAATCTGCCTTCTAGTTTTACTCTAGCAGCCAGTGTTTTATATTGAAAAAGTTCATAAAAGCTTACTAAAAGTTTAAGATGGGGCCACTTCTTCCTCTGAACTGTAGATGCTACTGGATTGCATATTGGGGAGTAAAAAATAGAAGATTTATCAGTATATAGGTTCACTATAGTATTTAGTATATATCTTGGGGAGAAGCAGGCTTGTTTTATCTACTCAATTCATCTTTAGTTTTTGCACAAGAAGGACCTGAGTAGCAATGAGTAACACACTGAATTCTTGCAACAGAGAAAGTAAAAAACACCCCAACAACAACACCACCCCAACACCACCACCCACACACCCCCCATAGGGCAAAAGTGTTTGAGATCATTTATAAGGAGAGAAGATCTTTTCCACTGAATGAGAATATTTGGATTATCTATTCTGCATGGCAATAGTGGTGTTCTATAGTGTCTCCTTGTAATATATCAGTAGGTACAATATTTTGGGATAATTGTAGTGAGTTTACACTCGAGCAATTATAACAAAAATAAGAACTGGAGGCAATATTTTTGATCTCATTGTCAACATGCAAATGTCTTTTTGCTAATTTGATTTGAGGTTGTGAACTTTCAGTTTGGATTTCTATAGCCCAAAGCATAGTTATCTGTCTGCCCTAACTGCTGGACGAACTTACAAATGACAGACTCTCATTTCAGGAAATGTCTTATCAGCCTATGCAGGGCCTAGCTGACGTCTACTTTTTTCAGCTGTTGCCTGGTTTAGGGGTAAGGACAAAACAGTGCCTCAGAGGAGGATCGTTTCTAAGAAGAGACAAACTTCTTCATACTGTAAGTCCTTCTAAAACCTGCTGTAGACATGGGATTGCTGCGTTTGTGTCTATGAAGTCTGATTCTTTAATATTGGAAAGTTGAGAACAGCCTATTTTGGACTACAGCAAATGAGAATGCTTTCCAAGGTGGATTTTGTTTGGAGACCAGAACTCCAGCACTGTGTTGCAAAACTCACTATCGATTCCTGGCCTATGTAGGAGTTTAACTTTTTTTCATTTTTAACTAGTTTGGTTATCGTCCAAAATGAAATAAAAACTAGCAAAAAAAGACATCTGAGTTTTTAAAAAATGCAGAACAACTGTACAGCATGTGTGTTTGTTTTGGAATTGCTTT
The DNA here is from genome assembly GCA_026212715.1 of Elanus axillaris. Lineage (NCBI taxonomy): Eukaryota > Metazoa > Chordata > Aves > Accipitriformes > Accipitridae > Elanus > Elanus axillaris. The sequence goes on along the minus strand of JANZLQ010000029.1, from coordinate 3,272,788 downwards.
TTAAAGAACCTGTTGTTAATTCTTCATGGAGAGTAACTAAGATTTCCAATGTGGAGCTTGTAGAACAGACAACCAGCTTCAGAAGTGTTAATTTTTTAATAGGAAGCTGGTTTCATTCTGAGTCAACAATGTGTCCAGTTGTGTAGCAGCACAGTTAGCCAGTAAGAGCCAACAAAAACATACCAAAAACATGACAGTTGCTTCAAGAGAGAAAACATTAATACATGCATTCACTATGATCCAACTGGGGAGAGGATACAAAGGGGTTGATCAAAGTTATCAGTGGTGTATACTGAAAAATAACTTAAGGGAAGTAGCTAAATCAAAACTGCCTTAAGATCTATTTTCAAAACAGTCCTTTAAGAATAAAAAGGAAATGTTTCCTGTGTGCATTCTTAAGAACCCTTACATCTTAAAGTCTGGTCTCTCTGTTTGTGTGACTAGAAAACTTCAAAGATGCCCAGAGTCTCTGAAAGGGAAGAGATGCAAAACAAGTTCCTACCAGATCTGAAAACAGGCAACAATATACTATCCTAGTCCTGTTGACACAGTATAATTTATCAGCTTGAATGAGACCCTTATTTTGGGTAAGGTTACTTGTGGTATATGACTCTGAGGAAATAGACACTTAATCTCACTAGGGCAGCAAAATATCTTTGGGGTGTGGTTTTTTCTGGTAATCTCGTAGCTCTGCAACTTGAAACAAGCTTCCCAAACATGTACATCACTGCTGATGTCATTCAGTCCCAGCTTGTTTTGGCATAAGCTATTGGCAAACGTGAAGAGCAGCCATATTTAATTTCAGCTTTACTCTGAATAGAAACAATACTTAACAGAAAATGACAAGATCAGAAGGCTTTTTGTTTGAATTCCTGATATTTGACTAATTGTTTTTATAATACTGGAACATGAGTAGGCACAGAATGCACTCTGGGAACTGGCAACTCCTGCAGCACTCAGACCTAAGTAGACTTCTTGTGATTTATCAGTTTACAGTTAAGTCATCTAAGTAAAATATAAAAACCAAATACTTTTGAAAGGAAGACTTGGAATTGCCATTAAGTCTCACTTTAGAAGCAAACCAGAAGAAGCTCTGTTAAGTCCTGACAAGTGCAGAATCACTTTGAAGAAAGCAGTTTCTCTGACAGAAAAGTTTAAACTCAAGCTTTTAAGACAAAGCCATCCTTCTAATCCGCAATCAGAAACGAAGTCTTTGCAGTTTGTTCTTGCCCTCTTAGATGGGTTCTTAGCTCAGAACTGCGACATTCTCCACCGGTTAAAACTGCAGTGCTTCATCAGCCTCCGAATAAACAAACTTTGACATAGCCAAATGTGGAAACAGGAGAGGGGAAGGAAGGCAGCAAGATCCATGTTGAGGAAGAAGTGTTGGTGTCTCTAGGAGGGAAAGGTGGGAGGCAAACGGTCTTTGTCCATAGCATGTGGATAGTTCAGAAATTGTTCATCCAGGTAGTCTTGAATTACGAATTTTTATAATAAACTTTTATGTTGGAAGAAGGGTGCTGACTGGTCTCAACATCTCCAGCTCTTCTCTTGAATAAGTTCTCTTACTGCCTTGATGCCTCTCTGTTAACATGATCTTGCCAAAGTCTGAGTTTCTTTGGTGTGGGTGATAGCTTGGCTCTTGCTTCTAGTAGTGGTTCCACTTCAAGTTTTATGATCATATCTGGTGCTCTCCTTCATTAGTAGAACTTTATTATTTTAATAAATCAAATACAGGGAAATATTATAACTGTGCTCAGAAGAATGACATGTAGCCCGTTCCAAATCAGCCCTGCTAAACTCCTCCTCTTGAACTTTTGAGGTGAACATTTGTAGTTCACTGACAATGAATCCTTGTGTTCATCTGGGGAATGACTGAGGCAGAGTCATATGACTTGATTTACAAAGTCTTTGGTTTCTTTGATAGGCTTTGAGTTGGGATGTAAGTGAATAGATTATCGGGACTTCGAAATTGTGTGTATGGGGTTTGTTTGTGTGTATGAGGGGCTGTCTTTCAGCCTTTGTACAAAAAGGAACTTCATTGGTGATGTTTCCTGTATTTGGGTCTGAAAGTAAGCAAAATGTTAGCCTTCTGAGGGTTTTTTTTTTTCCTCTTTTGAATTTGACGATCTTGGTAAGATATGGTACTTTGATGCTGTAGAGTCAGCTGGCTGGACTTCTGAGATGAAGACTAATGCTGTCTTGTGATACAGTAAGTAACCCTTTACCTGTCATCAGTGAGTTCAGCTTACCTCCTTGATTAACTGATCACATCCTGTTTTGCATTTCAGTAGTTGCAGTAGCATAGTTCAAGTCATTGACAAGTACTATCCAACTACTCTATTTTTAACTAGAGATCTGATAGATCTCTTAAGCTGGGTAAATGGTAAGCTTATAGCACAGATAGAGAAAACCTAAGCAAGAAACTATGGTTGAAATAAAGCATGACTTTTTTTGGATCAGTCCTCTACCTTGGGGTGAGCCAAAGCTGTGATGAAGTTTACAAGAGCTAGTTTACTCCAGCAAATGAAGAGTTGTGATACAAGGCCTTAACCTATGTTAAGATAGCAGATGTTTGTCACAAGTTCCTTGTGGTTGATGATGATGGGGAGCAGTGAGTCAGCAGCAGGACTCTGTGTGGCCTGTGTGTAAACAGATGAGAACTCCAAAACTTTCATATAAAATATTTACATGCTTTAGGGCTTTAGGAAGCTAGTGATGTGTTTATGAAACTGATTGCATCTGTTTGGAAACACTTCATTTTTGCTTTAATGTGAGCTGTCACACTTGCAGTTTTATGATATGTCATAGGAGTGTTCATAAAGCACTCATTACTTTATTTAGTACTTCAAATACCTGAGGCGTGTTTGCAAAGAAACATACTGAAACTAAAACTGTTCCTGTTTTGGGGGGGGGCTGGGGGGAGGGTTAGGAGAAAAGCAGGATTATACATACTCATATCATATACTAATGTGTGTTGAGTAGGAGTTTAGTCCCATGAGTAGAAGTAAAAATCAAGCCTTTTTAAAATTTTTTTTTTCTGGAAAACTTCCTTTGTTGAAGCTCCAGTGTGGTTAAAAGTATGAGAACTCCCCATGAGAGCAACTGTTTTCAGTTTTCACTTCAGTAGCAGCTTAAGCAACAGCTTTGTCCTACTCTAGGTAGCAGAAAATCTAAATGCACTTTTTCATAGAAGCATATCCTGTAGAACTGGTGCTGCAGTAGCACGCCTCAAAGTTAGCAAACAAAATACATATAACTGTTCCGTTTCTGAACAGATAGGCTTTGGGGAAGATATTCAAAATCTTTACATTTCTTCCATGATGAAATGAAAAGGCAGGTTTTGTTCAGGACATGGAGGCAGACCTGATGCTTCTCAAAACTATGGTCCTCATTCTACATTAAATGTAAAAGAAGAACAGATTTACTCAGTGCTAGTTTAAACTGGTCATCACAAAGAACTGGCTTATGCAAGGAGGCACTAGCAATAGGGACTGTATTGTACTAAACAGCAAAATTGCAACTATGTGAGCTTGTCTGTTAGAATAGACAGTGTACATACCAAACTCTCTGCATTGCAGTTGCGATTTGTACTGTTAGCCACAGATATTTTTGGTAGGGGTTTTCGTTTGGTATGAAGATCACAGAAGAAGGGAAAAAATCCTCCCTTTGGATTCCCAGTGCTTCCTGTGAGTAGTTTTCCATGGTGTAATGTGCTACAACACTGAGCTTTGTAGGTTCTGTCTTTCAGGGTAGTATGTCCTGTTGGAGTAGCTGACCCTGGAAACAGTTCCATATAATAAATAAGTGTAGTGTGAAACAAATGGCAGGTTTGATTGGCATTTACTTCATTACAGAAAGCAGGATTGCATTTCTTAATGTCAGGAGATGCCTACAGAAAACTGTCAGTTCTACTATAGCAGTGTTTTTCTAATTCCTTGATTATATGCTAATTTCCAGCCAGGTGTTAGCTTGCTACTGAAAACTTGCACCTTGCATCTGTGCTTCGTGGCAAATGTCCCATAAGTGGTGACGTTTTGGGGAGGATGGAATTTCTGTCGCAGTTGGACAAAGCCATTCATTTTGAAAACCAAAACCCCACTTCAGAGTAGTCTGAGACATTGGTGAGGCAGTGTCATAGGCTGCTCTCCTATGCTTAGCTTGCTGCAGAGCAGAATTGGTACGCGGTGTACTGACACTCCGACGATCTGGCTTCAGATCCCCTGGTGGTTGCTATGTGAAAGAGGTGTTTCTTACATCCTACACAACTCGAAAGTCTGCATATTTTGGGCATTCTTACTGCTAACACTGAAGTTGAGTGCTTTTGAAAGTAAAATTCAACTAAATCACACCGCAGTGTTGTGAAGTCTGTCTTTTCTCTCTTTCAGTCCAGGAGAACCTAGAGCTAAGGTATGCTGTCTTTTTAATTTACTATTCTAATGTTAAAGGCAGGTAGCCCTACATATTGCTGAGGTGTCTATATTTGTTCTATGCCTTGCTTGCTGTGTGCTGTTTTTAGGACTTACTTGCAGCTGCAGTAGCATGTTGCTAGATGATAATTTATTAGTTGCGCATACAGTAGTGTGAGCCTTTGCTACCCCACAGAAGTGTCACTGTTGTTGGGCGTTAATTTAAAGTAAAAGCATCCAACACCAAACAAAGCAAGTATTTTGTGTATTGTACTGAGATGTCTTCAGGATGGACAGAGCAGCTTTGGTTACAGGCTGTGCTGATACGGTTTGAGACTTCAGGCTTTAAAAAAGAAAAGGAAAAAAAGTGGGTTTGTGCATGTCACTAGTCTCCCGCCTACCTCATGGAAGCTAAGGGTACAGAAAGGGATGGGACTGGTGTTTGTTACACACAGATAAGCTTTTTTTTATTATGGAATAGGCACGTGAACTTCTTGCTGGTAATGCACTGTGAAGGAGTTAACTTTCAAACGATGCTCTTGTGCTTAGCAGGATTTCTGATAGCATGGAAAGACAACAGAATTGTCTGCAAATAGCTTGTCACTTTCCTTTTAAAAAAAAAAAAAGGTCTGACTGCTAAAATAATTCAATTCTAGTGTTTAAACTCACAATTCAGTGCTTGTAGCTCGAAGGACTCAAATATTTATGGGAAGCTGTTGGAAGCAGATTCCTGTTCAGTTAAACCAAAGGTGAAAACAGTTACCAGAACATGGATAGCAAACCTATTCAGCTGGAGAAGTATTTCTAAAAAAAAATAAATTGTTGCACTGACCTATATACTGAAGCCTTGGTTCTGTGTCAGTGTTATCAGATTATAGCTGTGTCTATAGCTGTAAGGTTAATAATGATTGAGTGATTGTTTACTTCTGTGAGACAAAGCTAGATAGTTTCCATCAGCAATTATAAATCTGAAGTTTCACAATAATAATATTCTCTTTAGAGATGAAAACAAGACTGATCTTAACTGTCATTGTCTGACAGTGCAAGCCCAAGCCCAACTTTATCGATTACTGTAATTGCTGTCATGCAGAATAGCTCCTGACAAGGGTAAGGTAGGAAGCCTGACTGGTTTAACATTGGGAACTCGGCTGGCATCATGCTGGGCTCACTAGAGTGCTGTGTGCTGCTGTGCCTGTGAAGCTCAGTGGAAGGCTTACAACACTGATGGTGACACTGGCATTGTGGGGACCAGCAGCAGGGATCAAAAAGATGACAGACATTCCATAGCTGGAGGATGAGGAGCTGAACCCCGTATGATGTGAATTGCCATCTGTCTTTTTCTCGGCTCAGGCACCACTACTAAAGGTACAGAAGCCATGGCTGTATCACAAGCTGTGCCTTATGCAGTCAGTAAAATGTCTCTTCTGGTATTTTTCTGGGTATGCTCAGACTGGATTTCCAGAGCTGTATATACACTGAAATCCGCATCATTTTGGTGTGATACTTACTACCTTATTGTCCTGGTTTTGGCTGGGATAATTTTCTTCCTAGTAGCTGGTATAGTGTTGTGTTTTGGATTTAGGATGACAATAATGTTGATAACACACTGATGGTTTAGTTGCTGCTGAGCAGTGCTTACACTAACTCAAGGACTTGTCAGTTTCTCATACTGCCCTGGCAGCGAGGGGGCTGGGAGGGGAGACAGCCAGGACAGCTGACCCAAACTGGCCAAAGGGATATTCTGTGCCATATGAGGTCATGCTGAACAATAAAACTGGAGAGAGTTGGCCAGGGGGTGGCAGCTTACTGCTCAGGGACTGGCTGGGCATTGGACAGCGGGTGGTGAGCAATTGTATTGTGCATCACTTGTTTTGCATATTCTTTTAACATTATTATTTTTTCTCTTCCTTTTTCTGTTCTCTTAAACTGTCTTTATCTCAACCCACGAGTTTTACTGTTTTTCCAATTATCTCCCCCGTCCCACTGCGAGGAGTGAGCGACCAGCTGTGTGGTGTTTAGCTGCCTGCCGGGTTGTATCGTTGTTTTATGCTTGTCTTCCTGCTTTATACATAGATTCTAAAGATTTCGTGTTAATAAGCATTTTTAACACTAGTCTGGAGGTTCCTTCTGTAATCTTGCAGCTTTTTTTCTGTTGGGATACTGATAAAAAGACAGGATGCAGAAATAAAAACTTTGAGAAAAGGGATAAAGCTGAAGTATCATCTCAAAATGGTGGTGGAGTAGCCAGGAATAGCCAGGAAGATGGAATAATTCACCTCAGAACTTAATAATTGGCCAAGTCTTGTGAATGAAAAAGAGTATGGCAAAATTATGCATAACAGCAATCTACTGCTTATGTTTTGGGAAAATCCATCACTTGGTCAATTACGTTGTTCAATAAACCTATGCTTTGAAAACAGTGCCAGTCTCCCTGCATATTTCTTGTTAAGCAGTTAAGAATGGACTGTGTGGTTCTGGGGAAAAAAAAAAACCCACCACCAAAACATCCTGCCGTTACAATTAAATTGCAGCCAGAAGGTTTTAAGAGGTGTCTCTTGTCAATGATAGAAGACAAGGTGACAAAATGGTGGTATTGCTTAAAGCTGCTTTGTGTTTAAAAAATAAAAATAAGCAGTATGCTTATTTCAAACAAGATTATTTCTCCAGTGATACCTGTGTTTTTAAGTAGAGTACATGAAGGTTGTAGCTCTATCTCCGCAAGCATTGTTTTTCTACAGGTGAAATCAGTCAAATGATGGTAGGATGCTAGTAGAACCATCTTTTTTTTTTTTTTTTGCTTTAGGTTCTCACATTGACACTGTAGAACTGCTTTGGTACTTAAGGACATAGTATAGTTACAGACAGTATTTCCAGACCACTGCTTTCAAAGAGCTGCTAGTATAAACTCTTACCCTTTGCTGGGTACTAGGCTGTAGAGGTCCATAGAGCCACCTACCTCTCTGCTCTCAGAATGTGTGTGCCCATCCCACAAGCTCAGTACTGTTGACAAAAATTTTATATTGGACTTTCATCTCCAGCTCCCAAGTATTGAATTTTCATTCAGATATTAATGAACATCCCAAAGGTTACAAGCAACAAACTTAAAGATGTTTTCTTTTTCCTTAGCTTCTGGCTAGTGTCATGTTCCTTACATAACAGCTGAAAAACTTTTTTTTTTTTTTTTTACATACTAGTAGTGTGTAATTGCTGTACTAGCAAGTGTTTGGCAGCTAGGAAGCCTGGAAATGCACAGAAAAGTGAACCTTACTGTAAAGTTGGCTATTGATTTTCCAAAAAGGGAATTTATTTCTAGCATACCTTCTGCTGTTCTGAATAGTGGTACCTTATGATAGGGCAGAGGAACGTTAAAGTCAATAAAAGACTTTGGGGGGGGAGGTGAGGTGTCTCAAGCCTATATCTGTTGTTGCTTGTTTAGTCACACTACCGTATTTAGAGGATGTAAAAAAAGGTTCATCTGTGTTTTGTTAGATATATTTGGATTTTCTTTTAATTTGCTGTTTAATAACATTGAAACTTAAGTTAGGTAAAGATTTAAATCACACAAATAATTTATCAAAATGAAATATTAAAGCATAAAGGCATCTAATTCAATACTGAAAAAAATTGCAAATACCATTTTAATAACTGGTTTTACTTTCCTGTTTAAGAAGAATAAAAAGTACCGTTTTATTCTCAGTCCTCCACTCTCCCTCTCTCAGGAGAGTGGAATACTGATACCGTTTCTCTAAAAGGGCAGTTCCTTAACTATATGATAGGATACAAAACGTAACCCCTGCAGAAACTGCTTAATAACAGATCTTTTGTAGTGGCATGTCTGATATGTATGAAACATTGCAGTAATTGGCTTCTTGGGTACAGTCAGAGTAAACTTTAAATGAAAGTGACAGTAACTAGTCCAGACTTTCTTCATTTTGTTTAGGGTAAAAGTATTAGACAGTGAGTGACTTACTGGTTTTATTGCTTTCAATTAGCAACCCAATTTTATAGTCTTTTAACTATCATTTAATTGGATTGCCCCTTTACGCTCAGAGCCTGGCAGCCAAACCAGCTGATTTAGTATTTGGCACAACTGAGGGGGTGAAAATTTCTTCCATAAATCTTTCTCCAGAGGATATGTTACTGCCAGTATGGAAACTCTTCTCTGGAAGTGGCAAACCTGCTTAAATATCTCCTTTCTAGCCTCTAAATTTGTACCCCTTCATTTGTGCCCAGCTCTCGAATCTCCGCTATTTGAGTGGTTGTTATAACCGAGGGGACTGAAGCCTCCAAAGTAAAGCTTTAATGTAAAATGTAACCAGATAAGACGTAAGAACAGTTCTTAAATTAGATTAAAAAAGGTAATGTTGGTATATGTGTAAGTTGCTTAGGGAAGTGTGTAAGTTGTCCCTGTAACTGTTCCAAGAGATTGTCATGTCCTTGTGTGTTCTTAGTGGAGGGGGAATTAGTGTTGTAAAGTGACCTTTGAGAGTAAAGTAGAGTGCAAGGGAGTGGTTGGTGATGCTTTTAAAAATGGACGGGAAGGGAGAAAGGAAGATAAGAGTTAATGGTTTAGGGACTGAAGGAGAAGGAGCACACTGAAGCCTTGCTGGGCTGGGAGAAGAGGCCATTCCTCAGCTACAGCCCTCTCCCCTCCTCTGGCAGAAAGAGGCCGGAAAGCACCAGCAAAAAAAACAAGGAGGAAGTAGGAAGGACGTGTTGCTCTCCTGTTACTAGTCCTGGATTCAGAATGTGTTTAACATCATCCTCTCTGGAGCCAATTGCATGTGTGGGCTTAAAAAAAACCCATCCACTGTCTGATGGCTGGGCTTCTATTTTTGTCAGCTTCTGGCTGCTCTGTAAACTGTTTCAGGAGTGGGGAGGGAGGGCTGTTTATATTGATGTTAAATCAGTTAGTAGAGGAATCTTTTTTTTTTTTTTTTAACCTTCTCCTGTAATCCTCAGGGTTAAATGTTTTCAGCTCATAGTTCAGTTGTGGTTATTTGTAGCTGGCATTCACATTTGCTCTGTAATTCAATTTAGATGATGCTGCTTGGCCCAAATTAGAGCAGACTAGTAGAAGGAGCTTGGTGTGTGTAGAAACCGGTCACTAACTCTAAGGTCTTCCACGTAGAGTTGTAAATATTTCCACTCAGTTTTAAGGTACGGTTATCTGGCTTGAATTCAGTTATGGAACTGTGATTTATACTGTCAGATCTTATTTGTCAGATTTCTCAACTATTGAAAATGCTGAGTAACAACCTTATCACAAAAATACTGTAATGTTCTCATTAATTCATGTGGTTTCAGTTCCAGTTGTGTGCCAGTTATTTATTTGAGTCTATTTTCTGAATAGCTTCCAGCTACACATTCTTCAGAGAGATGAGATTTTATTCATACATGTATCTACTTATAGGTGAGGAATCTGAAACTGGAGCATGAGCAGGAGAAAAACAAGATCTTGTCGGAAGCATTAGAGACACTAGCTACCGAACACCATGAACTAGAGCAGTCACTGGTTAAGGGATCTCCGCCTTTCAGCATCATCAGTGAAGAGCAGTTCTATGATGCTGTTTCAGGTAAGTAATGATGCCCAGAATGTGGGTGTGTAGCCAGCACGTGTGGTGAATGTGTTGTGGGGGTGGGTACAGCCTCACTTTAAGTGAAATCTCTGCCTTTCTAATGTGGAATTAATTTTAGGAGAGCACTTCATGTGCTTTATGAGCGGGCCTCTGAAATTTTGCCTGAGTTCACCTGCAGAATTGTGGTGTTTCACCTTAGCATGACAAAAAGTTACAAAACCACAGGGCAGTCATGAAAGGCCTGATTGCTTGCATGTCTACGCCCTTTTTTTAAATAGCAAAACTTAAGGTTCCTATTTTAGGAGATGTAACTGTATCTGGTAGTTTTCTGACTTGCTTTCTCTATGGTGGTATAATGTTTTTTTCTTTTGTTGTTAAGATCAGTCCATAAAAATCACTAGTTTTGAGGGATAATGAGCTTAAAGGCTCGTTCCATTTCACTTTTGTGTACCTTAAGTGTCACAGGTGGAAGAAAATGATGAATTGAAATCCTGTGTGCATTTCTGAAATATCTTTTCTTTCCCTGTCTGCTCTTCAGTTTAGTATCTTTCGTATTTTCATGTGCAGAACATGCAAATAGTGATTTTTGAAAAACTCTGAACTGCATAAGATGATTACAGCGTGCATTTGTATAGAGAGGCTGTACATAACACAGCTCAGTAATAGCTCTAACTGGGTGGTCATGTATACAGCACACAGCTGTCTACAGCTATGAAGGATCTGGAAGAGCTTGAGGGTGAACATACTCTAACTGTAGCAGATAATTAGGTTGTGATGGCATACTTCACAAGCTAGTATGGGGTCACTTTTTGTGAGCTGAACTGTCTGATGCTTCTGCCAGATGAGAAAAGCAGTCTTCCTAGACTCCTTGATAGGTGTGTGCAGTGCACAACTTAAGCAGAGGATAAAAACAGGCAAAGTGGAGTCTGTCATCAAGTATAGCGCTAGCATAGGAATGCAGCAAATCAACAGCAGACTTGGCTGCTTGGTGCAGTAACAGTTTTATCAAGCCTTCAAGGAGGAGAAGAGATTGAGGAACACTAGAAACAGGTTCTTCAACCAGAACCAAAAGAACAATTCTGCTGAAAGGCCTCAGGCTGTTTTGCTTGCCTCAACAACACAGAGAATAGTTGTTTATCTGGTGCTGCTGGAATGTAGTCTCTCCAGCAAAGCTAGCTTTTTGTGTATGAGAGAATACTCAGCTTTAAAGAGCTGTTAGTCTATACAGCTAAGTATCATAACTGACCTGGTCTCTAAATCTTCTTGAATTAAAGTGTCCAAAGCCTCCTCTGTAGTTGGGAGAGATGGTGGGTTTGTCAATTGAAGCTGCAAACAAATTACATCAAGTGGATTTGTGTAACTGTGAAACTTGTTGACCATATTTATCTGTGTATGTTTGTGTATATATATATGAAAAATATGTCAATTCTCCTTCTGGAGAAGTTATTTGACATATTTAAATTGCAATCAAGACTCACTTTATTCTTGACTGTCAACTTCATCAGGCTTAGATTTATTTTGTATTAGATTTTCTTCTCTAGGTTGTTCACATTCAGTGCTTTGCAGTGATTAGGGTCCTCTCTGTCTCTGAAGGCATGTGTTTGGGGGAAGGGCACCCTGATTTTTGGGGGGGGCTACTGAAGGGGAAGTGATGTGTTTTCCTGCCTGCTGGATGCCATGTTACGACTTTTGCTGTAAGCCCAAAAGGATTTAGGTTTTTGTGGGTGTGTTTTGGGGTGTGGCTTTTTTGCTAATGACTGGGATCCTGGTAATACTTTCTAACCGTCTTGTTTTTCTGCCACTACTGTGGAGTCTCAAGTAGAAGGTTTCTTGTCTCTGTATGACAAGAATACAGTGAGAGCAGAGGAGTCAGGAATATATGACACTGGCTTTGAGTTGGGGAATGTGGGTTGTCTTCTCTGGGCTAATGAGACAGGTGAGATGATGATAAATATTTTCATAAGAGAGAGCAGTGACTAGGCCTAATTGTCAGGAACTAAAAATGTATACCTCCAGAAATCTAAACTATTAGGACTTTGTCTTCAAAGATTTTGCTAAACCTGATTCGCAGACTGATAATTTAAGTTAAATGATACTGATTTTTTTTTTTTGATAAATAGACATATTCATGAGTTATCTTACTACGCTGTGCAGGAGATTGAGCAAACACCAATGTGTTTTAACAGGGTGATGTGACAAGTTATAATGTCTGTCAGTGTAAAAATGCCGCTACTTGACAGTATTTTTTCTATTAGGATACCATTTTTTCTACTTACAGTTTTCTGAATTTTTAAATCTTCACTGTAGGAGTGAGTTTAGAAGTGAGAGTATTGCATAACTAGGCTTGCACTTTGAGCTGAAGAATTGTTAGCTTGGACTTGACAGGTTGAAAGAAGAAGCCACTGCAGCTTTTTTGTTTTTTTAAAAGAATGTTGTCTGCATATTAGACACTTCTGCTCATTTACCCTCCACAAAAGTATCACTAGCTGTGACAATTCAGAGCAATGCAAGACTTTTCAAAGAGGTTTTTGAACAAGTGTATTAGAAAGGATATGTTCATGTCCACAGCAGCAGCTACTTGTCCCCATTCACCGTGCTCTGATTCACATCGCAGAGCAATCTGATTCCATGAACCAGACTCCTGAATGAAGTTGAATCAGAAGATACAGTCCAATTGCTATTGGGCACTCAGTCCATGGTAGGAGAGTAGAGCTAATCTGAAGAGAACACCACCAGAAATCTATCTAGTTCAAGTGTAAAGTCCTCCATGCCATCTGTTTGGCTTGAAAATCGGTTCCAACTGAGCTGTGCTACCTGCTAATGTTGGCATAGACTAAATTGGTCACTGATAAATCTATGTTTTGTAGTTCTGTTAGTAGAAATTGTGGGCATAATTACAGAAATACCCTCTCTTCTTTTCCAAAACCAGGATGAGGAAAATGTTTGTAATGTGGTAAGATTGCTTACCAGTAGTGGTTTATTTGCTGAAGTCTTCCTTTTTAAGCGATACACTGTTATCAGTGCTTTCTGACTGTTGTGCTGATTCCTAAATCCTGCAGTGGGAGAGCAGTAGACACTGAACATGAAAAGAACAACCTACAGGAAATGGGAGTTATTTGTGTTACCAAAGTGTGATACCTTGTGTTAAGAACAGCAAAGTTAACCTGTACTCTGATAGCAATAGGTCAGTTAACAGTGCTTCCCAGTGCACTGATCCTCTCATGGGAGTGGTGGAAATGTGTAATTAAACTCGATAGCCCATGGAGTGCTGGAGCTCTCGGTTTCAGGATTGAATGCTTAATGTATGTCAAACTCTTCTATGTTAAAAGGAGGGTGGGATGGAGGTCGG
>JANZLQ010000029.1:3238949-3259351 GCA_026212715.1 Elanus axillaris | reverse complement strand
GAGTTGGGGTTGTTCAGCCTGGAGAGGAGAAGGCTCCGGGGAGACCTCATGGCAGCCTTCCAGTACTTAAAGGGGGCTTATAAGAAAAAGAAAGACTTTTTACCAAGGCCTGCATTGACAGTACAAGGGACAACAGTTTTAAACTGAAAGACGGTAGATATAGATTAGCTATCAGTAGGGTTTTTTTTAGAATGAGGGTGGTGAGACCCTCCAGCAGGTTGCCCAGGGAAGTGGATGCCCCATCCCTGGAAGTGTTCAAGGTCACGTTGGATGAGGCTTTGAGCAACCTGATCTAGTAAAAAATGTTTCTGCCCAGGGCAGGGAGGTTGTACTAGATGATCTTTAAAAGTCCCTTCCAACCCAAACCATTCTGTGATTCCATGAGTATGCTAAAATTGCTGTGTGATATCATTAATGCAACATTTGCGAATGCACCAAAATTCAGCCTTTGTTGATACTTTAAGTCATACTGCAACATCCAGCAGTCATTTTTACAAGAAGAAAACCACTTCAAATGCTGAAATCAGCGGTAGTTAGCTTTTTTAGAGGCGATCCTAAGCTACGAATAAGATAGTAGCACATCCTGTTCATAGTTGGGGCTTCTCTTCATTGCTATAATTACTTTAGTGTATAGCTCTCAATCTATAGACCAAGGCCATCTCAAGTGCTGGCTGGTTCCAGGGTTACTTGGAACCCAGCTTAGGTGGCCTTTTTGAATAAAGGGAATATTACAGTAAACAGACAATAGACCTAAACCAGTGGGGCAGATGCAAACAGGCTGTGGGCTAGATGACATACCCTTATCAATGCTCCCACTCAACCTTCAGGTGACATCATGCATTCCAGCCCTCACAGCCAAACCCAGGAAGCAGCTGAAAGCTGCCAGCACTTCCCAAAGGAATCAGCATTCTGCAGAACTATATCACTTTTTTATAACCAAAGAGATACCTATTCTTGGCAAATAGATATTGTAAGTGTAAAGTCGCTATCTGCTTAGGGAGCGATAAATCGCACTGCAATATCCCAAAAAATGACCAAAGGTATCCAGGATCTACTCTATGCTCAAGGAAAAAAACAGCATCCCAGGAGACTAATTCTTCCCACATTAAACAGAAGCAAGTGCTTTCTGAAGATGCCTGCCTGTTCAAAAGCCCAGAGCCTATGTGCCTCTTTCACGTGACTAGATACGGATGGGATGCATCCCACAGTAAGTGAAAACTACTTGCACCCGTTCGGGTTGGAACATTTTCTCAAAATATCTTAAGTACAAACAGCAACTATCTTACCGCTAATGAACTCAAACTGTTCAACCAGCTCTGTTAGATCCAGATTCGGATGCCCTGAAAACAGAAGCAGAGATTAAGCTGGAGTAGGAAACCACTCTCAAATAGCTCAGCTCTTCAGAGGAAGCACTGGTAGGAACAAACCTTTTTGAAAGGTGACAAGCTCTTGGAAATAGAGAGCGAAAAACTCAGCAATGTCGTCTGGGTTGTTTTCTACGACAGCCCGGCTCACTCCCTCAAGCAGGGTCTTGAGGCCGTGTGGAACAATCAGCCTGACCTTTGAAGACTGCATCTTCGCCCACTCAAGCTGGCTTATGGTTTCCCACCTGTATAAACCGAACCCCTTGGCTGAGCCTCTACCCTGCCCCAGCGCGAAGTGTCCAACACCGGCAGTGCGACGGCAGTTCTCATCCCTTGCCATGCCATCAGGAACCCTCCTCCATCCCTTCCCAAACACCCCTTTAACTTCAAGGCAGCATTTACCATTTGCAGTGACCAAATCCTTACTCCCCCTCTGCACCTTTAGGCAGCAGGTGGCATGGCCAGGCAGGGCCAGCTGACTAGGGAACCATGATATGAATTCAAACCCATGCCCGGAATTCCCTTCTTTTAAAGATAAACCCCACCAAAAGCACCACCCCACGAGCTGCAAAAGCCGTTTGTGTTCAAGGAGAGTTTACAGGAGGCTTCTTCTTCTCCCCTCCTCCTCCACCCCCCTCCGGTACTTGCTCTCTCCTGGTCTCAGCCTCCCACCAGTGCCCCTGACCAGGGCCACCGGGCCCGGCTGGGAGGGCATGACATCACAGTGCCCTTGCGTCATCATCCGCACAGCAGCTGACGTTTGCAGCCGTCGGTGTCTGCACTCCAGTGCTACTGTTTGTCGGTCAAAAAGGGTTACAGGAAGGAGCGGGAGGAGAAATACACGATTAAAACTTACCCTTGGGCAGCCCAGAGCGCTCCAGGCCAGCTGACACTGCTGCTCATCAGTGAGGGCTGTCCTCCTGCAACAAACACCTCGATCCCCGTTGTCACACAGCTCTACTTATAACCCTTTTAATAATAATCTGAAGACCGAAGCGCAGCGTCATGGTGCTGCCTGCCACAGGGCGCAGGGAAGAGCTTGCCCCCACAGCCCTTGCGCCCCGACAGCCGCGGCTGTTTCTCCCTTCCCACGCTACCACGAAACCCATTCCAGCTTTCTGCCGCTGACTTGCCTTCAAGTGCCTACCTGGCTGAACCCACAGCGCAGGCAGAACCCCTCTGAGGAAGCTTTTCGCCTTTGCTGAAAAAACACCAGTTTTCCTCACCAGCGGCAGGCAGCCAAACTGGAGACGTTTCTTCCCGGCACAGGAGGAATGTAACTTTGTGCTGAATCTTGGGTTGTGAAGACTTCACACGATCCCACATCCCTCCTGCCCCTCTGCCAGCCACAGTAGAGCAGGGTGGGTGCGCAGACCCATCCCCTGGTTCGCAGCCTGGCATACAACACCCAAGGGATTTAAACTGACATAACAGACTGCAAAACGTAGCACCTGAGAAGCGATGTTCCGTGGTGACCTCTGGCAGGAGCTCAGAGCAAATGGCTGGGGACTGTACCCTCTCCAGCCACAGCAGCTACACCCAGCAAGGAATAAGGTTTTTCCTTGACACAGTTCATCCTGCAGAACCTTACGACTGCAAGGGCAAAACTCAAATCAAAGCTCAACAGCCCCACAGATAGCATTTGCTTTCCAGTACACATTTTCAGTGGATACATACAAGACCATTTTCTGTTCCTGTTCCAACAGAACAAACACAAAAAAGGTAACCATATAGTGCCGTATTTTCAAGGTTAGTACTGTGTTTCTGAGGATCACGAATGCAGGAAAATCATGGGGGCAAGCCACAATCAGGAGTCTGCTGTGGGATAAAAAGTTTTATCCACCAACAATGCTACAGATCAGTGTTCATCAAAGTTGGAAAACCATCATCTACCTACCTGCTCTTGCATTCTTGGAAGTCTGCATCTCTACAAAAAAACTGAGGGGAGTTGCAACAGCACTGAAGATTTAAGGCTCAAGTATCATTGCTGCTAAAGCATTTAGACTATCTACAACAGCTTCCTTTAATAAGTAACATATTCATAATAGGTCATTCAAAGTTAACAGAATACTGTATCAAGTTAGTTCACTGGAAACATGTTAATGGTAAACCCACCACAAAATACTTCTTCCATAAAAGAATCCTTAGAAAGTAATTTCTCATTAAGAAAACTTGTCACAATAGATCATCTGTCCTGGAGAGTGACAATACAGACCACACCATAGTATTAAAAAGTTAAATATGAATATGCTATGACCTATGAAATTAGGCAGAATAGCTTTCCTATAGAAAGAATAAGACATGCTTCCAGAACATATACGAGGACTAGAAAATGTATAATTTCTGAAGTCAGGATAGTAATCCGAAATCTAGATTTCTGTATGGAGAACACATAGGAAGAACAGGACTTCATAAAGGCATTAAACATACCTGGGTGCAAAGGCAGTCATGTGGTTACTTTGAAGCCATCCTCAATGAATACAGACCAGAAGACAACCTGTAAGTTTGCTTCTTTTGAAAACTTCCAAAATTCTAGGTCTGCAAAGCTCTGCATAGCAAAAGCTTCAGAGATGTTTAAGTACAGATATTATAAACCACAGAAAAAATTATCAGAGGTAACAGAACAGAAGCATAAACCTCCTTAAATATTTAAAAAGCCTTCAGCCCCTAACATAAAAGCATGTCTGTCAGAAACTTAAGAAGATCTATAGGAAAAGAATATGTCTGGAAACTAATTCAGTGTGCTGGAACCTGAATGCTATTTTTGGGAGCCATCTAGAGTAAATCCATCATATGAAACGTACCAGTCACTCTACTAGATGATGTTGCCCCTTGGCCCCAAACTGAAGAGCCCATCAGCCTAAGAGCAGTTTGCCCCGCTGAAGGTAACTACCTTGTCCCACCATCCTTTGCCCCACCTGAGTAAGGAACAGTTTCCGGACAATGTTAAAAGTCTTAGAAGACAGAGGTTGGACAGAGGTTCAGCAAATCAAGGTCCCAGATAAGCCTTATTTTTCTGTCAAAAAAAGGATCAGGTCATTCATGAACTCTTCATTAGATAGTTCACAACAGGTTAATGAATCACACTGGTTGGGGGCGCATGGAGGGCATTTGGTTTTTTAACTTGCAATTTCTTTCAAAGCTTCAGCTAAATAGGCAGGAGAAGAGGACTCGCATTTTTTGCACGCACCACCATCATGTTTCTACCTGACAGACTTGAGCAGAATTCTAAGTAGGGGTTTGCACTCATGTACAAAAGTCTCCACGAAAACCTTCTTG
The DNA here is from genome assembly GCA_026212715.1 of Elanus axillaris. Classification (NCBI taxonomy): domain Eukaryota; kingdom Metazoa; phylum Chordata; class Aves; order Accipitriformes; family Accipitridae; genus Elanus; species Elanus axillaris. Next base: position 3,254,708 of record JANZLQ010000029.1, on the reverse strand, counting down.
CTTTTCCTACCAAAGGTACAAAATACTGTTTTTATTTAAGGTGTCTTTACACGTATCTCTGACTCGGGTCTTCCCCTTCACTGGGGCCTTTGCTGCAAGTGGGGAGAAGCGTATGTCCCAGCAGTACAATTATCTTTTTCAATACAGTAAATATACAGCTTTAGTGAAAGACTGGGAGGTGTTTGTTACATAAATGGTTTTCCTCAGCCAAGTCCAACAACTTCTCTCTCCCTCCCTTCCCCTCTCAAATATTCAACTCAAATGAGCTGGGTTTTTTTCCTCTTAACCTTTTCACCTGGGAGCCCTTCTGGGCATCTCCTATAGGTAAGCACAGCTTGCCAAAAAAAAATGACTGAAACACTGAGGACCAGCCAGTCCTGCTCAGCTTAACAGATTACTTGACTGGAACACCATCTTGGAAGAAGTCACATCAAATAATAAACAGCATTTTGGAAAAAGCAGCAGTGAAAAAAGTTAGAGGTAACAGTAAGACAACTGAAGATGAACTCCCCATGGCTAAAACACACTGGTGTTTAAAACACTGGGGCTAAACAGGTCATGAAAATCTTGGGTAATTAAGCAAAGAGATTCTGAGCAGAAGCAGGGAGGCAATATGGAACTCTAGTATATGCTTACCCTGGTTACTTATGCTGGGTCCAGTTTTGGGGTCCAAACATACATTTAAAAAATTGGTCAAAATTAGAAATAGTTTACTGTTTAACTCTGGAAAGCCTGCCTCAAGTTGAATTTCTTACCGTCTGGTAAGAAACAGGGATGGGACGCAGGAGTGGGAATATCACTTTTTGCCATCTACTAACAACAGCACACTGTTATAACTGTTTAATTGTACAAGTTTTGAAGGTCAGGGAAAAACAGATTTGCAACACTGACAAAGTTAAGCCTTCTGTAAAAGAACCCAATGTTTTTTCCAGTGCATCTGGTACACTGGCTAATTTAACACAAGAATTTGCTTTGGTGGAGATTAAGACTATAGTATATAGATACCAATAACTCAGTGTAGAAACAGCAGGTTCTTGTGCTTTCTGAAGCTCTGTATAGAATACCGTGCTTCAGTTGTTCTTTGGTCAAAATGAACCAGAGCTGTAACTTGCCTGTATATTTCCATCTCCTGTAAGTCAACTTTTCTGGATAAAAGTAGCTTTTGAAGCAGTATTTTCTAGCTCGCCTCAAAACATCAGAATGCAAGACAACATTGCATAAGCATCTACTCAAACTGTAATTAGCAGAGAAAAAATTCCCTGTCCTGCCTTTTTTTCTAAACTCCTAATTTATACAAAATAATTTGTCACACTTTTCCTTCAGGATGAAGGATCAGAGTCCATATACCTGTACTTCTTACCCCTAAATTTCAGTGGAGTCTGACATTTGTGTTCTCACCTGCTGCAGGACCCCTGCTGAGCCAAGGACACCTGTATTGGTCAGATGCCCCTGGCTGCCCCATTGCCTTAAAAGACAGCTAAGTATAAATTTACTACTTAACTTTAGCTTTAGTAATACTGGTTTAGGATTGCATAATTTTTCATTAAAGTGATTGCTACCACCGTTAGTATTTTGCAATTATGACTGGAAAGGGAATTTGAGTGTCCTTTGCAGGCTACCCTGCTTTCAATCTCCTGAGAGGTTCAGCAAGCACCCTTGCAACACCACAGAGAGCTCTACATTAATGTAACAGAGCAAGTTTTAAACATGAGTACGATCAATTGTTGGAAAGACAATCAGATTGTTGTAAATTGAGAAGCAGTTCAATACAACATTTAGGGAATTTTATTTAAGAATAAAGCATAACTAGAATATGAAACAAGCATTCAAAGTCAGAGAGAGAAGAAATTAAAGTGCTTTAGAGTAAATTAGAAACATTTTTCAAAGGTGTAGGAATACAAGTACAATTGTGTGTGGTTCTTTCTCTTTAATGAAGAACAAGTAAATTTGATGTATTAAAAACGCATCTTAAACCTTGTTCACTCTACAGTTGATCTCAACATGACACACGTAACTCACTTTCTAAACCAAGAGACTGTAATTATACTGGAAGAACAAAGGCTGAGGTAATTGCTGACTAGAAAACTTTGTTACAGGGTCACTTAACATCCCAGACGTTTTCCCAATACTTGATATCATCTTGGTCAGGAGGCCACCAATTAAAAGACAAATTCAAGGAGCAAGGGAACAAAGCTCATGTCCACATTTCTTTTAATTTTACTCAGAAATATAAAAGTGCAAGTTCTGTAAATTAACAACATTTACAGTACATCACAATAAATATGCCACCTTGTGACATCTAAAAATGCTAGTTATCTGAAATGAGTCATATTGAGATAAAAACTGCATCAACATCAACAAAAATACCTGACCCAGTAAAGATAGTCTTAACATTAACTAGCAAGATGCATATTCCATTATTGCTATTAGACCATGCCTCCGAGTTCCAAAGTATAAAAACTTATCAGTTTACACAAAATACAATTGAAATTTTTCTCATCACAGGCACAATCTAACATAAAAAATAATTCTGACATTTACAATGTAGGAGATTCTCCTACGAGGTGAGAAAAAAAATAATACAGAAACAGATAGTTCTATTTCAGTGATGATTCACTAAATCCACAGAAAAGCTGCAATTTGCACTGAGCTGAACTGTTATATGAATATATAGTGTCTTTCCATACCTGCTCCTGGCCTGGTGAGAACAACAGGCCTTTTAGTAAGTTTATTACAATTCGCTAGCTACTTCCAAGTATGTAGACCCTAGATATCCCAACACAAATCGCATGCAGGTGCTTTGTGTCCCGAACAGCCTAGTCTTGCATTATATTTATGCAGTGTTATTTAAAAGGAATTTTGTCAGTAACTGTATTGTTTCTAGCTCTTAACCCAGAAGGGACTGTGGCTCTGATTGCAAAACATTAAAAGTCAGGTAGGACAAAATAAGATTTCAAGTACATTAAAGCTCATTTTTAAAATCATTATTTGAATTCTAAGTAATCACTATATATACAATATATTGTTTTCTAGTCAATACTTATTTGGATTGACCAAATAAGGTTGAACACTCATTTATGATTCAGTATTACTGTCAAAGTTGAATAAAAAACCCAGTGTACTGTCTGTAACACACCAAGATTATAGAAAAATAAAACTGCTTTTTTAAGAGTTAAGAGTCTCTCCTCTCCATCAGGAACTGCAACAGAAGTGTTTAACTGCTCTAGGAATGCCTTTCATAGCAGGAACTATGTATTTCTAGAGAGAAATAAAAGTGTCTCAACCGCTTCATTTGGCCTACCAAATAGGCTTTTACTTTTCTCCTCCATATCAGTCTTGCTTTAGATGCAACCTCAAAAGCAAATCAATGAAGGTTAGGTGTGGGCAAGGTCTAAAACTTTGGCAATATTCTACAAAAAGGTAAGAAAAAAAAAAGTTTAAGCTAAGGAACTGTTTAAGGCAACCTGACCAAAGTAAAGATAAGGCTTTTGGATCACTATTTCCAAGGATATCCAGTTTTCTTAGCTTTGCAAAGTAACAATTCAACTAACTTTCTGGTCAGATTTCCATCCATAACCTTCTTTAAAAAAATATTTACCTTCCTAGAATATGATATTAACTGAATATAAAACACAAGGAGTTACTACATATTACAGACAAAAGTAAAAAAAGCTACAGATGAGCACACAGATGGCCAAGTATCAAAAATTATATGGTCATGATAAAAGTTTTAAGCTCTGAGGTATTTCAATATCTTAACACCACAGGTTTGGAATACCATACACAGACTTAGGATATCATAGTATTGGTATAACTACCAAAGTAGATTTTTGGTTTTGTTTTTGTTTGGTTGGGTTTTATAATACCTTTAAAAGGTCACTGCTATAAAGACTCAGCAGCTTGAATATAAAATATGTAAAATCACTTTATCTGGCATACATATTTTAACATAATGTTCACAATATTAAGAGCAGAAATAAGAACTGCCCACACTGTAATTGCATGTCAAGCAAAGTAAGTGGCTGGAATGTACCAGAAGCAGAGATCCTAAATATTGACATAATTTGTATCACAAGTATGAGCTGGGTTGGGAGGGAAGGAATGAAGAATGGAAGGGGATGTGAGGTTTAAAATTCACACATTAGTCATCATGAAGTCACCGACATAAGCCACTGAAATTTAGTAAGATCTGCTTTTCATGGCTGAACAGTTTTCCTCCTCCCGTGTATTGGCTAATACTTGAAGAAAAAAAGAAGTGTTCTGACTATTCCCAACTTCACCATTTACCTAATTACTTTTATTGTATTATTCTAACCAAAACAGAAGTGCTCCCCGTGGCATATTTTAGATTTATTTTAAAAGGTAAAAGTCATACCTGCCAATATTGTTGAAGTAAATCATGTGTGCTTATTTAGGCTCATCCACAAAGTTAGAAGCAATTGTGTTCAGCTTGGTTTAAACAAAATAAAAACTGAAGAGTTAAAAACACAAGGTCACTTAACCTTCTTCCTGGTTGATTTACTTTTAGTTACAATTGTAATGTTTTACTAAGCCACACCAACTCTGACCACACTAGGAAAGTGTCTCTGGCACAAGTGGTTTTTCAGAAGAAAAGCTGGTCTTCCCAACAGCTCTTTCTTCTGCTTCATCTTAAAGTGCAGAAACTGTGGGAAAGGATAACAAAAACTCCTTACTGTCACTGTGGAACTACTTCCCTTAGAGAGGCTAAGGCTGCATGTATGCGGACGTGCAATCTGTTCTCAAAGTCATAGCCACTAAATTCCTCCTGGGAGAAAAGAAAAAGCATATAACTATTAGCCTCCTTCATTTTATGATATGAAGATAATTTTACTACCAATGCTTAAGAAGTCATGTTACAAAACAGACCGAAGGAAAGAGGTGAACTGGAGAATGAATGTTGCAATATCCCTGCATTACCCAAAGTAACAGAATTATTATAGAAATTCCAAGTTGAAGACTGCAGAAAGCTTTCATTTCCAACATGCTGTTTGGATCCTATGTAGTTGGAACAGCACCTAGGAATTTCTGCAAGTCCAGAAGCTCTCAAAATCCCAACATGCCCAATGCAGGAACCAGTTGGAACAGACAAGGAGTGGAGAGTTGTCATTTTCAAACTGTCTGTAGCCAAATCTTAGTTGAAACACTTGGCAAGGTTCTAACACTTCACTAATGTGGGCTCTGTGCTACAACTGACAAATACATACCCACATAAAATACATGAATGTGTATCGTATACATTAATGTCGATCTACATGATAATGTTGTAGATTGTAGGCAAGGGACACTGACAATTCACATCCACCCCCCGGTCCCAAATACCCCAAAACACCACCTCTCAAGTATCCTCATCTCAGAAAGATAAATTTGAAAGTATCTTGGTTTTTACCTTGGCTTGGAGAAGTAAGGTTTTACCTCTTGGCACAGTCTACAAAAAGACAAACATTGCATTAGAAAAACAAGGTACCGAGCAGACAAAAACCTCGCAGACTAGGAAACTAGAAATGCAAATGAGGCACCCAAGAAATGCAGTACTACGTATTTCTGGTCTTCTACAGAAAAGGAGGAATTATAGCTTTAAATGCAAGTTGCTACTGATGATGGTGAGCTACAACAATGTGCAGGGAAACAAATGAGGCTACAGATAAATGACTAATTGATCAATCAACAGAGTAATTTTTGTTTCTTAACCAAAGTTTAAGCCATTTATTTACAAAATAAGTTACTGGATTTTAAGCATTAAAAGTTGTTTCAGAAAGCTCACTTTCAAACTCTTAAGGAAAAATATATGTATTTTCAGATTAATATTTACTACTGAAAAGCTTATTTTTTATTTATCATACAGTATATTTTTATTTTAAGCCTCACAAATAATAAAATGCCTTATAGGTAGACAGAACAAAATTGTTCTTATTCAAATATAAGAATATGAACATATGTATTTATATTGGTTAAACTACATTGTCTAAAAGATCTACAAAAAATCTGTAAACTTCCTGATGGAACCATATTAAAATCCTAAAGAATGTGATTAGAACCAAGTTTAAAATTACAAAGATGATTCAGATGACGTGATAAATACATAATGAGTAATTTTAAAGTAAAGTAAATTTAATAACAGCATGCTTTTTATAGTAGCATACATATTCATATCTATATCTGTTGCTCAGGTCTTCAATACACTCAGCCTCTCAGGTAAATGTGATTTATAAAACCCTATTCCCTTCTCTTTCTTAATCATTATAGAGCTCTCACATGACACCTCACCTAGTAAATGGAATTTTCTATAAGCAGCATCCACTTGCCTCTAATTCTATCTCTTACTTTTCCCCACCCCATCCCACTTTATTCAAGTCAAGTATCATTTACCTCCTAATTGTCCAAGTGCCACCAGAGGGAGTTTCCTGCATGTCCTTCATATACTAAGTGCTACCATAGCTTCTCAGTACAGCTACAAGCAGAGGCTTGTTCAGTCCTCAAACACCCCACATGAAGCACATTCAGTTACTGTGTGCACATACTACATATAAAGCAGGAAGGAAGGAAGGAGTGCTCCCACATTCTCAAGATCTTCAGACAACTTCACTACCCACCACATTTTTTTTTTGAGACACCTGACATGATCAAATTTAAATACGAACATGGAAAAAAGGGCAGCAGGAACATTACTGGACTCATACCTCCCAACCAGGCTTCAAGGCCCAGTTCAAGTCATAGGGCAACAGGGTTTTCAAAAAAGAACTATTATTTTTAAAAGCATTAAAAAAAAAAAGTCTTGTCCTTTGCCATAATGATAATTTTTATGGAGAGATCTTCCTTCCTTCTTTAAGGGGTAGGTTCAGCTTAGCTGACTAAATCTGACAAGATTAAAAACAACTGAAAACAGATTCTTAAGAATATGAGATACTATTAGCCCAACTACTTTATACACTACATACAATGATGTGGGGATTCAAGTCATTACCCTGTAACTGCTTCTCCTAACTTGCAATCTGATTCAGGAATTACTACATAAAGCAGCACAAACTCCAAATAGTGAGTAGTTACATGTTTGAGGAGGGAAAAAGCACCAGGAGTGGTGCAGAAGTTGCCCTAGTTTAGTCTGGGCTCCCTAGGAGGCAGGGTATGTGCAAAGACCTGAACGATCAAACATACCATCAATCAAGCCATTTGGACAGTCTGAAAGCCAGGTGAATTATTTTCCTCTTTATCCTGAACAACAAAAACCTCACTACACAGAGCAAATGCTAAAATGCCAATACATAGAGCTTTACAGGAATTTAAATGACTGAAATCACTTTACCTATATATTCCCTGCAATGAAATAGTGTGATAGTATATGTGCCCTCAGTCCAGCTAGGTTTCCAAGATGCACCAATGTGTGAGATTAGGAAGATACCCGTCCTAAGAGTGGCAATAAATAATCCCAACGTAAAAAGACTTTCGACAAATACCATACTGTTCCAAATACAAGTTTGATCCCAAAAACACTGAGCTATTTTAGAAAGGCATCAAATTCTATTTGGAGAGGATAACTACAGGTAATCTTTGATCTCGAACAGCATCCAACGGGAAATTAAATATGAAAGAAAAGGATCCTAGGCATTTACCACACTAAATAACACCTGCAGACAACAAATCCCTGCCCACCCAAGGCATTCTTGCCAGGCCTCTGCTGCCACCAGCAGCAGGAACACTAAGACAAGTGAATGGGGAGAGGTCTTTGCATCTTGAGGAATGATGGAAGTATTTCCATCTGCCAGCATTTAAATATACTGTTTCTTTAACTATACTGTTTCTGTAAGGTACATAAGAAAAAATGGGCATCATGGCATGATCAGAAAGGTAGAAAGTAAATTCTTTTTGAAGGCTTTTTGGCATAAAGTACTAAATAATAATCAAAACAATGTGGTGCTACACTCAAAATTCTTGCTTTACTGCTTGCTGTAGATTTGCAGACATGTTCATTTTACTACTAATGAATGACACCACTAATGGTGAGGAGTGTAACAACTGCCCTGAAGAATCCCACAGAGTCTCAGGCTCTGGTTTTTATGTAAAATAAACCCCAGTAACAACAAAACAAGTCATTGCAGTGTTACTGACAGATACTCTAAGCTCCTCAGAAAGTCCTTATAGCCCTTGATACTGAAAAATAAACGTTACCTATAAAGCATTGCACTTAGTTTGCAAAAAAAAAACAAAGTAGTAAGTTTCTTTATGGTAGGTGTAAACCACTTTAAAACTTAACATACATTATCACCTCTAAACTTTGTTTTATTGTTTGTATAGTGGTACGTTGACTCCCCATCATAATTTTAAGAGTTTAAGAATAGGTTATGCTATTACCTCTGGGTTGTCTAATAGAAGACAGCCAAGTTCATAGCAAGCATATGGCTGGACGTATAAGTTGTTTTGACGGCACAGTTCATCTTTAGCAGCTCGCTGAAAGAACTATAAAAATTAAGGAAAAAAAATATTGCAGTCATACATTAAAACTGACCGATACTTAAAAAATTCCAGAAGTACCATTCACTTTTAAGCACTAGAAATTAGCCCAAAGCTAAAATGAGACTACATTAAACATTTCCAATGGTAAAGATTCTTTAAGCAAGGACCCAGACATTTTTACCAAGTAATATATGGACTGTTTCAAGAGTCTCCCACCTTCTTACTGAAGAAATACTAGATCTAACAAGGAACTTTAACATCAGAAATGAAGTACCCAGATTATTTAACATATGCTTGAAAGAAGGTAGGGGGAAGCAGAAGGAGAGAAATAAAAAAGGATTTAAAGCCAGCATCAGCTTCCTTGTTGCTTTTGTGAATTGCATTCTATTTTGGGGAAGAAAAAAAAGTTGTGCCTACAGATCAAAGCCTGGAGCAGTGGTAAAATTATTCTTTGGTATGTGCTCTCAGTGTCTAATAATCAAGCCTCTCAGTGTCTAACAGGTCTAGAGGAGAAGCAGCAAACCTATGGTTTGGAAAGGTCAATATCCAAGTTTTTCAAGTTTAACTTTCTTTGTTGGACAAAGTAAATCCAGCAGAGCATGAACTTTTCTGTGCTTCTTCTCAGCTTCCCCTTAACTCTTGCTCTACAAGCTACTGTAGCTGCCATATTCATTCAACATAGCCAATTACTTTTACAACACAGAATGTAATGAAGACACGCTAAACCCCAAGATTTGAAAAGAACCTAACATACTACATTGGAATTCACAAAACAGAATGATCAATAGCACTGAAAACTAATGGCTTGCTTAACACTCTTACTCAACAATATTCACTGTTTAACAGAATAGCTCATAAAATCAATGGTGTAAATTCTTTAACAACTTACCTGAACAGCATCTTCAGAATTTCCTAAGCATTTATGTATAGCACCAAGAAGCAAATTCCTCAAACCAACAGCTGATGAATCATCAACATCCTGACAAGCTTAATGAAAAGATTCCAGTAAACAAAAAAGATGGTTTGAAATCCTTCCTTAGACAAGAATTGTGGTCTATGCTGACTTTTAGTGTGATGATTACATTTAACCAGAAAAAGGAGATGCTAGTAACATTAATATAAATCAAAGTTGGTTTCTTTTAAATACAACCCATTTTGTATGAACCTCAGCAAGCAATTTGTCACTCATGAGAACAATTCCTAACCAGAACAAATGAGCTGAAGTCAAAGGCAGTTAGCGTGTTCTCACAAGAAGAGGAGAATCCATTTCTCTACTGGTCTTTGAAATATCCACTAAAAGGTAAAGTTAGAAACAATCACCTCCTTCTGGTGTTATGGGAAATTGGTTTGTCCCAGATATTGAAAGAAAAATACATAGTCCAAGTTACAAAGAGCATAGGGCAAGCAGTTCAGACAAAGCTGATTTGTTCTGAATTGAAGCCAAGTGACAGACACAAAAATCTGTATTGGACTTAAAAGCCCAGACTAGTGTATTTTGGCATCACAATTCTAAATGCTGATCAGAGGATAATGCTTATTTGCCAGACCTTAGCTGGTCCACGATCCAGGGACAGACTGTGCCTCAGCTGAGTAGTGCTCTGTTTCCAGGAAGAACTGAATCATGCTGCATGTAACTGTCTCTAGATGAATTGGGCTCCATTTTGATCAAGCTAATTAGCACCAGCTCTGTTAAAATCAAGGCTAGTTCCATGAGGAACCATTTGCACTTGTCTGCACTGTCACCTCCAGAAAATCTGGGACACAGGAAGGCCTGCAGGGCTTTTAATCCCTTCAAAAGGAGCCAAACTGCTGTGCCTGGAGCAGCAGAGCTCCTTTAGCTTCACATTCGACCTCACCTCATAAACCCTGCCAGACCTTAACTAGCTCTGCATTCACAACAGAGTTAAGCCACAACCCAGATAAGCCACCTATGAATAACTAAGAGCTGGCTGCATGAAGTATTTGGACACTACACAATACACAAGGCTGTCAACTCTCTCTTGTATCCCAAGTCTGAAGTTACTTGGCATTTTACTCAGAGATACATGTGGATACAAATTAATTCTTTTATTTTTAAGTCAGCTTCTAGCCCTGAGGAAAATCCTGGAAACTTGCTCCAGCAAATTACACTCCAATTGTTCAAGAGAAGAGGGGAAAAAAAAAGAAAGAAAAAAAATCCCCTATCATCTAATCATTCTTGATGCACACAAACCACAGCAGTAACACTCTCACTGTGCAGAAAATCATAACCCAGCGAGTGCTGACGCAGACACATCTGTCTGTCACATTTACAAGAAGGGCATCTCTGAATTTTAATCTACACTGCTATTTCACCTAAGTGTGAACCACTGACTAGAAGCTTATACAAGGAAGATCTACAGTGCTTCTGAGCATGCAGAAGAGAAGTATATACTCTTTGCAACCACTGAAGCTGATTGTTCTGAAGGCAAATGACAAAAATAATCCTGAATTCTATTTTTATATAAGTATATCTAATTTTAAAGCCTTCCCCATTATCTTTGGGACTAGAAAACTAGGGATCTGTATGTAACCCACTGCCATCACGCAATTTAAACGGACAAGTTGTCTTCAATTAAAAACAGAACAAAACCCCACAACTAGTCCTGACTCTTGACGTAAAGACTGGTAGTTTTCTAGCTTACCATAAAAATCATGTACAAACTCCAAAATTTCACAATTAGAAAAGAGAAAGTATCTCTGTCATGGCAGACATTTTTTGGTTTATTTTCTAAATGAGCAGGTAATAACTTGAAACCGTTTGCAGAATGCAAACAAGACTGATGGCTGGATGGAGGGAAGACTACTGAAAACTTTATGATAAACACTGCTACCACAAACTTCATGTGACAGACATCCAAAGACATCTGGTGACTTAAGGGCAACCATGAAATGCTCCTTTCACCACTAAGATGGTCCCAGCAGCCAAGATAAACAGAACCCTTATGTCACAGATGACCTCACAAGCTACATATTTCCTCTTAGAAGAAAACTGACACGCAGAAATGAATTGGTAGTTTTATTTTTTTATTTTGTAGCTAGGTTTAAATGAGTTAAATCTTGCTTGGTGACTTGGAACAATAACTACCACGCTATTGTTTCATTTTAAACTATGGGCATATGCAACTGATTAAATAACAACTATATGCTGCAGGCCTTTAAACTTCTCCCAAAACCCTGTAAGACTGGTAAAAATGAAGCATTAAGCTGAATCTTAATAGGTCATTATTCTTTTCTTACTCAAACTGTTTTGTCATGACACTTGCACACAGGTTTAAGTTATCATACTGCAACAATGAGCTACTCCACAGAAGAAAATTCTACACCTCAATAAATAAATAAATAAAACAAGAAACCATATTATACCTTGGCTCATATGCTGTAAGTTTGAAAGGGAACAGTTTGGAAGGGCTTTCCATAAGTACAATACTTCAATGGATGCCAGGACACAGAGCTCTTTGGTCGGCATTTGTTTTCTAAATCTATCTGCCTGCGAAGCAGGGAGAAAGAGGTAAGGGAGATGTGTCATCTGTCCTTTTACAGGGAACATAATATTCACAAACAATACATCACAGACAGGAATTCAAAAGGTTTCACGAAAGCACTCGATAATTTTATGAAAAAAAAGTAGATGATAACTTAGCTTTAAAGACTTTAAGACTAAAAGCAGTATCTTTCAATTAATTTAAGGGCTTCCATATTGATCAAAATTAAAGCTTCCTTGTATGCAGCCTGATTTGTTTTACTGTATTTCACAATCCCAAGTATACACTGACTGGATGCTGAAACTGTAACACCTGCAAGATCATCAACTTGGGAGATATATGTTGGACAACTCCTAGCTTTCAAAAAGAACTGAGGCTTTGACAAACAAGACAAGATAAAAAGGAGTAAGAAAGGCAAAGCTAGAAGGAAAATTAACAAAGCAACTGCATTATCGTGTATTTTTATCTTTAATAATTACTTTAGTTGTAAAGCAAATAGCTAATTCACATTTTCTTTGCTAGGTCCTTAAAATATATGACACTTGGTTTTCCACCTGAATCCTTCCCACTAATTCTACAGAAGCAACACAGCAGAACACACATACATCCTTCAAAAATAAATACTGGTAAAGAATCAAACAAAATTACCAAGTCTAATTACTGTACTGAAACAAGTCAGCCTATACTAAGCCAAACCTTTTTCACTGAAAATTGTTCAATCTGATTGTTTTTTCTTTTGAAAAGCTTCTGAACTTCCTTGAACACATTCTGAGCACCGCTGACATCACCAGTGGCTCCTTGACACACTGCAAGAACACAGAAACAAAAATGTTTTAGCACTGCTGGGATTTGGAACATGAAAAATTAAGATTAGGTATCATACGGTCACAGGAAAAAAACCCACACTTCCAGAAAGGGTCTAGACTGGGGATGTGACAAACATGCAAAACCCAACTCTCCCAGGTACCCTCTGTGGTCATTAACAAGGCAGTACCTCTTTTTTGTACCCATTGAAGGAACTAATACCCCCCAACCTCTAAGAATTTATTAATTAAATCTTTGCAATACACTGTTATATGACCTGTCACCACACTGACAATCATAACTGTATCTAAATCTAGAAGGAGAGGGGGAGAGACGTAAGGAGAGAGGAATTACTTAGGCACATGCATGTGTGTGCATGCAAGCATACATTACATAAACAAAATTATGTAAGTCAAGTCTGGCATAAAGCAGCATAAGCAGCAGGCAGTGTGTGCACTAGTAACTTTCCCAAAACAAAGCAGTGCCAAAACCTTATTACATCACTGATTTACCACTTATCCAACACATTGAATATACTTACCTGCTGTTAAATAAGCATAGTAGCACTGGGACCACCTGGATTCATTTTTAAGCCTTTCAAAGGATTCAAACGCATCTTTGAAATTCATCTCTATCATGCTGCACCAACCTAAAACCAAAACTGATTTAACTTCAGAGAAAGCACAGTAATTCAAATTTGGTGTCGAAATTACTGAAACACACAGTCTGCTATGAGAGCTGGAGTTAGTTTTACAATTATAACAATAACTAGAAAAGTTAAAAACAAATCAATTACGTACATTTAAAGCCTGGTTTAAATTTACTGGGAAATGTTGAATGACAAGATTCCATAAAAAACAATGAATCCACTTCAGGGCAACAACAAATCTATACAGACACCAAAAGCTCTCTCTTATTTTATTTAAATGCTGTATTTTGTAGGATGCTGAAACTTACAAAGCTACTACTTGCTCCCTTATTTTTGCTCACTGTAACAAGATCCCTTAATGAGACACATTTAAAGCTTGAAGCAACATATCTTCTCTACTCTAAAGACTTGTATGCCGGCTAAGAACATATAGCATATATTGCTATTGATAAAAGGAAATTAACATGAAATATAGGTCCTGCAAACCATGAAGCTTCACTAGACCAATTATGTTTTGGCACAGAAATGGTGATTCCACAGATAAATCAGATTAATTAATTTCTCATTTTAAATAATATTCCATAGGTGAACAGTATGCCCTTGATTCTATAGTCTGCTCTCTGATTTTGCATTACCTTGTACTTGCAGAACACTAAAATGATGAAAAATTGTTGAGTTCTACTTGCCCAAACAAGACAGGATTATTACCATAATCCAAGACAAAGGCCAGTATTCTAAAACCTTTTTTAAAGATCCTGATAAAAATAATCCAGTTTGTTTATTGAAGTTGCTAGTCTAAACTTGAAAGCCAGCTATTTATAGCATAAAAATATCCAACTTACCTATTTCATATAAGCAGACATGTTGAATCTCCCTTTGGTCTGTTGCAAGTTCCAAAGCAGTATGAAATGAGGTCAAGGCACTATTGATTTGACACTAACAAAAATGAAAGAAAAAAAAAATTCCAACATCTGAATTTGAAATTTGTTGGATAATTTGGTTTCAATATAGAAAACATTCAGATTTCTGTTTAATAGGTATTTTAAAATAACTATAGAGTTAAAAAAATTGTCTTACAGATTGCAGCCTCTGGTTTGATTAGACAAAAGAGGTACAACATCCCATTGAGAGGAAAACCTCAAAATTCATTTCAGACTCTAGATTATTTTAAGTGACCTAAAATGCAGCAGAGAGCTAACAGTTTGAAGGAGAAGTGCTAATATGAACTCAGTATACCAGCTCTACACTGCAATTCTTTTGGCTGTCTTCCCTCCTCCTAGCTCTCTCCATCTCATCACTTTTGAATGGAAGTATGGGCAAATTGTGACAAAGCCTTCATTTACAATGATAAACAAGCATCTTAAAGAGGTCCAATAGTGAAAGGATTTTTTATTTCATATTCATGACATGAAACACAATAAAAAAGCCAAATTATAAGAGACAAGGAAAGTAAGAATCACTAACACAAAACAAGTGAGATTTCTATTTAAATGAAACTACAGACAAGAATGCAAAGTATTTGCTTGCAAGGTACTAACAATCAGTTCTACCACATGCAACAGTAAAATTAAAACATATGTAAGGAACTTGCACTGTAAAAGTCATATAAAAACAGATATGTAGAACACTATAGAGTTTAAAAAGGGGTGAGAGTGATAGTAGAGGAGTTTAATAATGTACTAACGATCACCAGTAACTTACAGCCAGTTGAGATCATCTCTCAACTTTAAAAATCAGTGGCTGCATTCCTTCTATTTACTATTAAGTCCAAAATTCATTCATTTTGTGCAGCAAGCTTTTGAATATTCTCATTTCTACTCTTATTAGTCATTTCACCTTTAAAAGCCATATATTTTTAGCATCTGCCAATAAAATTTAGCTTTCTGCAAAATAAGGGTATCTTTAATGTTTAATTTAATTTATTTTGAATAAATAAATCACCTTTTTCCACATCCCTCAGTAGTAACTTTAAGCAACAGTTAACAGAGAATTCATAAATGCTATATGGTATGTAAGAAGATAAAAAGAAATGAGATTAAAAAAGCATTTTGATAAAATCATTAGTTACCACCAGCTTAGCAAAAAGAGGCTCACAGCTTTTTAAGAACTAGAAAGATAGTTCTTTTGGCTACCTTAAATTCTAGTTTTCCCAGTCTAGGATGGGACTTCTCCACAACAATCGGGGGGGGGTCGGGGGTTGCAAATCAACATTTAATTAGTTTTATACACAGACACACCATATATCCCAATATGGCCTTGTCCTGGTTTCAGCTGGGATAGAGTTAAGAGTCTTCCTAGTAGCTGGTACAGTGCTGTGTTTTGAGTTCAGTATGA
>JANZLQ010000029.1:3214438-3234115 GCA_026212715.1 Elanus axillaris | reverse complement strand
CTCGAGGTTCTGGGTTTCTTTCCTTTTCCCTTTCTGGTTCTCCTCCCCATCCCACCGGAGGGGGGCGGGGGGAGTGACCGAGCAGCTGCATGGGCCTTTGTTACCAGCTGGGCTGAAACCACGACAGTGCTAAACTCCAGTATCTATATACGGCATCAATTAATGCACAAATACTGTAAGACAACATGTAAAAGAACTCTCCTTTGAAATACAACTGTACTCCAGAAGATGACTGCCTACACAAAACTGACACTCATGCCAAACGTTTCCTCTGTATTTACACATAGAAACATATACTCAGTTTACTGACAACTTATGTTTACACTTTTTCTCTCGCTTGCCCTGTAAGTCAAAAGAATAACTTAAACTTTATTTATTACACTAAATATGGCAGGGGGGTGAAGGGAAGAGTTCCAAATATCAAGTCATACTCCAGCAACCAACATATTTACATTTTTAACTGCACTTGCATTCATTGTGCAGCTATTCCTAACAAATTTGATTTTTACCATAAGTATGGAATATGCATATAATTGAACAAAGACTATTAAAATCTTTCCCACTCAGAAAACAGCAATACTTCCCAAGGACTGACAAAGAGCTTGCTTGTGACAGTGTAATTCCCCAACTACACTGTTGCTTTCAGAAAGACAGCAAAAAAGAAAATCAACATCCAAATCCCATGCAAGAATATGCCTGCAAAATTTGATAGGCCACTGAAGCCTGCCCCTCTGTTCTGTTACTACCTCAATATCAAAATATTAAGCTGTATTTGAGAGAGTTAACTGCAAACCCTAGCGAAGCATGACCACCAATATTAAGACCTGAATTAGCTCTTGTAATTGTGATGTTGAGATGAAGGGTTTGAGTAGTCTGGGTTTGTGCCTTTGTGTTAGGCTTTCTTGCAATTGCTCTGGAAATATTCTGGTTTGATAAAAGCAGCAGCTAGGAGTTGAGTATTTTAAAGTACTCAACACCATCATGTATTATCACAGATTTTTAAAGAATAATTCAGCCAAAATCCACGAGGTTGCTGCAGTGTTTGAATAACACTCTGCAACAGCATTCACAAACACATTTTCAGTGAAGACATATCTGCTTGGGTCAGAGCTTGCCCTTAGCAACACAAAACATCCTGGTTTGACCTCTTAAAAGCAAAAGCAGTTATTTCAGGGAAATTATTGCAGAGAACTAGCTATATATGATCTATGCATAAAATGAAAAGGGGAAGATAAATGCTATGTACTCAGAAGCTAATACTCAAGATTTTAGCTTGACAAGCAAAACTTAAATAGCTATTTATACCACAAGAAACTCATGAGTGACCAAAAGCACTTTCTTTTAGCACAGAGCCTCAAATGTATCAAGTAGCTGAAAAAGAATTTCAAAGTGCCCTTTGAATAATTCAGATAGAAGCAGTGAAAGAACAGGTTTGCATGTGAACTTGAAACTAGGAAGGAGTTAATCCTTTCTTCTTACTTATCTTTCCAAGTATCTATATCTTTAGTCACAATTTGCTGAAGCTTGCACAGTTCATTCACATCAGAAAAACACAATATAACAAAGGGTGGGGAGGAAGATCAGTCAAAAGGATGAAAGTATGAAATACCTCTAATCGCTGTATCCTTCCCTTGAAGAACATGAACAGAGAAGAATTTGGATAAGCAGATTCTTTTTTTGCAAGAATTTCTTTCGCCTCTTTCAATCCTGCCTTGTTATCACTGCCATCAAGGGCAAAAAAGGGACGAACAACTGTGTGGTACCACAACAGAGCTAATCTAAAAGAAACATAAGAGTAGAAAGGATTACAGCTCATAAACAGAAATTTAAGGATAACATTCTACACAGGCAAATTTTTAAATTATTCTGAAAGACAAAGACAGACATGAATCTTTTCTTATACAACCTGGCTTTAAAACAAACACAATACTATTGCCATACATCAACATACTTCTAAACTGCACCTGAACATACAATTCAGTGCACATTTCCCAAAGGTAAACTCACAATCAAGCTCATAGCATCAGACCAGTTGAGCCTTTAGAACTGTAGATATTAAAAAACAAAACAAAACAAAAAAAAAACACACAGGAAAACTTTGAAAACAAATAGTTCATTGGGGGGGAGGGGCAGGGAAACAACCAAAACTAACAACCAAAACCAACAAGAAAACTAAACACATAGCGGACACACTTGAAATCAATGTCAAAAAAGAAATACATCCAGTGTTCAGAAGGGCAGACATCTACATGACCTACATTGCTCCTGGAAACAAGGGCAGAACACAAAGCTTTCCAAGACCATCTGAAAGAGGAAACACCCCTAAACCCATCATTTTTCTTCCCCAGAAAGGAGAAAGAACAAATCAACAGGAACATTTAATCTTAAGCCTTTTTAACCAATCAGAAATCCAATTCTTCTCCTCAAGCAGAAAAGACTTTAGCTCTGCTATCAATGTTTCAAAAGTGACATCTAGTGAGTAGTACCTGCAGTAGGTCCAGTAATAAAAGCATTAATTCAGAGATTATGGAATAATAAACCCATTTATGAGGGTAGTTTAAATTAGGTGTGGCTAACCCTTCACCTCATAAAAAAGACCTGAATACAGTATGAAGGCTTGGGAAAAAGACTACACAAAAAATACTCCTCTAAAAAGACTATAAAGGAACATCCCATTTTACTCAGATGCTAAAATTAAAAGTAAACTGGAAAAGATCTTTGGCTAACAGTAAGGATATATAGCTAAGTAAGATCAATGACTTGTACAAAAGAGTATGATCTCCATAGCAGAGAAAGTAACTCAGGTAAATTTACTCAGCCTTCAGGGGATGCTTTTATTTACTCTGCTGGCATATATATTACTAGGTATTAGAATAGCAGGTACTGAAGAATACAGCAAATTACTGACGCAAACCCCAAATACATGTAAATAACTAACAGCAGAGAGATCTCATATTTTAGTATAAGTGATGAATTTACTAAACCATGGCATGTTAAACAACAAACTACAACTTTATTTTACCTGCTGTTGTTTCCTTTAAAGCAACATGACTTTTTGGTTTTGACTTTTTTCCAGCTACTTACTTTTAGTACTAAGTTATCTACCAAAGCATTTCAATATAGCTACTCACGTAGCTAAAGGGGCCTTCATGTCCTTACTTTCACTTGCATACATCAGTGAAGAAAGCCCCTGTAGGCGGTCTCCAGGAAAACCCAGCAGGTTGATGATTTTGAGCAGGTTTGGGGGCACCATGGATATGCAAAGATGAAAAAGTCCATATCCAAAGCTAACAGCACCTTTCAGTCTGTTTAGCGAATCCTCCGTTACACCTTCTGCAGCAATATGATTATCATTTGCAGCATCAGAAGTCAAGGATTCCTGAGTTGTTTTCTTCTGATATATTTCCTGAAGTGTATTAATGTCCGTATAGCACTTATTGTAAATTTTCCAGGCTTTTCGGAGTATCCACCCACCTTTTATGTATGCTAAAAATCAAGGAAAAGAAATATTTTAAGGACACATTCCAGAAGTAGAACATAGTAAGTAGTAAATGCTATTTCACAAAACATAGGATGCTCTCTTTGCATTAACCTACTGTATAAAGGACTTTTAGCTGCTGTCCTCTCAAAGAAGTCTTTCCTACTGGGCATTACAAACTTAAGTGCTTTTTAACCAGAAACTTTAAAACAGCATGCAATACAAAGGGACTTCCTTTCAGCTATGTAGCAATAAAACTGTTGGGAAGAAATAGAGAAATCTAAGAACTTAATCCTGGATTCTGCTCCACTACAGAGTAGAGATAAAATAGCTGCCTGGCAAACAGAGAGAAGCAAACTCAAACGAAGAGATTACACCTCTTATGCCCAAATGATGTTAAAAGACCACTGATGGAAAAATACTAAGAAAACCACTTCCTTTGAATTAGACAATAAGATTTTCCATACGATCATTTCCCTGCCCCTCATATGAACACAGTGCCTTATAATTAAGAAAAAAAATCATAGAAAAAATAAAAGAATACATAAATTTTATGCGTTTAAAACATTAAGGTTTCTTAACTTCCTCAATTTCAAATATAAGCTGGGTATCTAAATTGCCCTAAAAACCTGGTCTTGAGCATTCTCAGGAATTACAGGAAGGCAGAGAAAGACATGACACCAGAAGATGAAGATGTCCAATTTGCCTATTTACACAACATTCATCTTGGGTTATAGTACATCCTTGGATAATAAGTGATAAATGGAAAACACACAGAATATACTTGTACATGTTAATCGGGAAAGCAGACACCAGCGTTTTGTCTGTGATAGAGCCCTGAGAGTTAGGAACTGCAGTGACAAAGGAGTTAACTAAAAGTGAGAGAAAGTAAAAGCATAGTTATAGCAGCAGTGTTCTAAACAGATATCACCAAATTTGCAGAGATCAGTGTTATAACTGATGCCAGAATTAGATTGTAACAGGTGGGGTGTGTCAAAGAAAAGGAAACACTATTAATACCAAACCACTCTTTATAAGCCTTTGACACCTTTGACAAAATCCCTCCTACCACCAAAAAACATTTCTAGAGAAAGTACTATCACAGACTAGGCTACCTCTTTCTGGATTCCTGTTGTATGAAGAGGGGATGAAGCTAGTTTGATAGTCTTAAGAAATCACACTGAGAAAGACTGCAAAATCTGTATTCACAGTTGTGACAGAAGATTCTGTCACATGAACATGAACTTAACACATTCAACATGAACTTAAAGTATTAGAAAACCTAATCCTCTATTTTGAGTTCCATATTAAAGTACTGTAATAAAAAAAGTAAACGCCCAACATGGTTCAGCTGCATTACAAGACTAACGTTACTTTGATTTTAAGCAATCAGGTCACTTTTTGGCTGCACAGAATATTTTAAAAGTTATGTGGTTCACCACAAGATGAATGCTCATACAATTATGCATATCAATGCAGCCAACAAATAATAAGAAAATGTGGGGTTTTCACTTATCCTACAGATAGTGTTTCTGCTAATGGCTAACTGCTATATTCTGATGCACGCATCAAATGGAAAGGGTATGATGTGGAAAAAAGTATAGTTTTAGGCTTTACTTCCATCAGTGTGCTGTCATTAACAGTTCACAAACACAGCATAACCCTATACCAAGATAAAACAGTCTAACAAATTGAAATAATACATTTCTGACATTTTAAACATAAAAATTAAATCAAGCCCAATCACTGAGCTGACTTCTCAGCATGAACTTCTGAAAGTAGTCAGACCATGACAGCAGTGATAAATATCAAGAAAAAGTAGTTCAACGTTGCTGTAGGAAGCTAATATAAGTTGCTGTGTTACTAACTTTATGATGAAACTATTTGTAATACATCCATAAGGGTGAAAATCTAAAATGTGTTGGGCATATGAGAAAGCAGCTTGCATGTCATCATATGCTTCTTGTCAAACTGTTCCAGGAATAAAAACACAAGAAATTTTTCACCCACCCACTGATCAGAAATAATAGTCTGCCTCTGAAGAATGCTTTTTTTAAAACCAAAATTACACTGATTTCAATAATCTGGTTGCTATTTCTGTACAGAAACATGATAAAAACAAAAGATGTTTGTACATAATCAGAAAGATAATATACTCAAAAAACTAAAATAATGGATCCAACAGTTCAGCAACAGCAGCAACTAGCAGTCACTGAGGTGGCATTTAGCCGCTTGGAATTTTAACTAAAGATTTCAAGTATATTTTTTACTCAGTAGAGTAACCCAAATATACTGCATCTTCTGCAGTACTCTGCTACCCACTTCACTTCTCTGAGCAGCAGACAAGAGAGAAAGGGAACAGACACCACCCTCAGTTACAACATCCAACTCAGTTATGCAGCTGTAGAATACATACTGAAATAAGAATAAAAGCTTTCGGAGGGATGACATCCCACAGACAAAAGCCTGGAACTGCATCAAAAATACTGAGAAAACCTTTCTGCAGTACTACGCACACAGCAGACAAATACCACCTGAATTTCTGCTACCTAGAACCAAACACATTCTTGATGCCATGGCTTGGAAGAAACAAAAGCATTATGTCCTTCACTGAATTCTTAAGTGTTATTTTAAATAATCTGAATGTTATTTCCCTGATTCCTTTCACCTGATCATCTTCACCATTTTCACTGACAATCTAGTCTGACTGCCATCTCTTGGTCTTCATTCTTCATAGGAACTTGGGAATTCACTCACTCTGTATATGACCTTGACCATATTGTCTATTAACTCATAGGTGAAGGCATGTTTTAAGATTATGCAAGACATCCAGGAACACAAGAGAACTTTATAAACAACTTTGCAGCTGAGATGAGTAGGTTTGTATTCAACAGGACAGGATTAACCTTTCTGGCATGGAAGGGTGCACTTTGGTGACCAGAGAAGAACTGATTCAGCAGTTCCATCTTCAACACGCTTCATTTAAAATTACTTTCACTGGCAGTCTGTCACCTCCCTGAGTTGTGATGAACATAATGCATATGGGACATTAGGATTTTCCCGGTGGCCTGGATTTACAGCCTCTTTTATCTTACAGGCCACATGAAGTACGCAGATGCTACCCATCTTCATACCAACTCCTCAAATGCCTCTATGGGAACACGCAAAGGATTCCAACCTATCTAATGAGAATCAGTTGACTATTTTTGTATGAAAAAACCAGAAAGCTGTAATCTGTAGCAATCCAACTCATCTTATTTTATGATATACTACTACCTACACAAAGGTAGAACCATACCTCTGCAAGTGTACCAATCTTGGAATATTTCAAATGGAATGTGCTCTTTCTTACGAACAATCATCTTTACTGATAGTCATATTGCCACTTTATGATCAAGCCTTATTAAAAGGATACCATGCAAGAAATGTATCTAAACATTAAAGCCACAGCACACCTGATAACTCTTGTTTTACAAATGAGAGCACAGCCAAGTAGACTTGACAGTCTGCTACAATTATTTGTCTTTGTAGACGATCTATCATAGATAAAGTGGATTTTCGTCCATCAACCTGTTTGGAATATACAAACAGAGAACACAGAAAAATGTTAACAAAAATAATACAGAATACTCGTATAAACCTGACAACTTAAAATTAACTGCAAGTGGTAGTATTGCTATTAAATTAACTCAGCATTTTGAAGTGCAAAACTATGCTGAAATTTCTTTGACAGGTCATCAAGTAATATCCTACTAAATAAACAGGGAAATCTTACACATATACCATCAACTATTTTTAAGATACAACAAATACTCAGAACAGATTTAAATTTCATTTAATTACTACTAACCACAAGAGACATGCAACTAAGAGATGTTAGATAGGAAGAGCACAGAAAGGGGTATATGAAAAGTGGCAGGGAAAATACAGTGCCTCTGAAGAGCAAAGAGTTAAGCATGTTAGGTTCAATACTTTTGACCAAGTAAACTAAATACTAAAGAGAAATGGCTTCTTTCTGCTGTAGATCCGCTATGTCACACTAGCCACATTGCTCACTGGATATTCCTATACTACTACTTTAACTAGTTCTCAATCTGCATGCTTTATTCTTCCTTCATTATTTAGGATGAAACACCTAAAAAAGGAATGAAAATTCCCTAGGAATATGCCTGGCACATAGCATTATGCAGCCTCAACATCAAAACTTTTGAATATTATGAGAGCATGTATGAATTAAAGTTAGCTTGAATTAGACAGGCTACAAGCTTTCTGAAATAATTTTAGTAGATCACTAGTTTGAGGCCTTAAGAAAATAATTACTAACATCAATACAACCTGCTGCTTTAGAAGAGGAATTAACTGACTCTTGAGTATTTTATAATTAGGAAGTCCAAGCAGAACATTTGACTTAATTTCTAAATTTATTATTAATCTCAACTGCTCTTCACATATCAAATCACCTATTCAAAACACAAAGATGACAGAAAGGAAGTTTCCAGAAATATTTATCGAATATACAATTCCATATTTTACAAATAACGTTCTTACATTCTTTTTAATTTTATTCTTGATTGTTTCTATAACTCCAGCTTCTTCACTTTCACAAAGCTTCTCTGTAGCCTTTAAGTCATCACACGCCAGCTGCATTTTCTCTTCTTCAAATGTCATCATGGCATTCTACCAAAACACAGAGTTGAATGATGAAAATCACAAATATTTTTATTTCTACAAAAGCTATGCGATAGCAAAAGTTTTCATAAAGACTTGACAATAAAATTTACTTTAAAAAAAAATGAATACACACATACACATCAGTACACATACTTCTACACAGAAACACCAAGCTAGATATTTGAGAGTGCTTTACCAAAATTTCAAGACAAATCAGAACATACTAAGTCCTAACCCCCTGTCTTAAAGCTTCATATGCAGTCAAACTGAATGCGCTGTCACATTACATTAAGGGGAAGAATTCATATAAATTAATTTTCAGTTATTGTTATGTAAGACATTATTCGCATCTGTGCGGATACTGCTTTTATATAATTCATCCATATAAATAGCAGGCCTCCAAAGTCAATAACAAGTAACAGCTATTGCATTTTTCAAAATAACCACAATTCCTACATACATAGGAAGAAAAAAAAAACGCATCCAACTACCGCTGAACCAATTTCAGGACAAGTAACTTCTTTTCTTGATGCTTTATTAAATGAAAGCTCTGAATGACACAGGCACACAAAGTGCTGCTGCTATGTTTAGAACAGTAGCTAAGCAAAATATTTTCAAGATCCACTGATGCTGCACTGTGATGTTACACTGGTTCAGCACATCAATTCAGATAAGCAAGCCTGAGAGATTCTCCCTCTTTCCTTTCTCCTCTGCACTGACTTAAAAGCAAGCATATGCCCCAGGAGGTTTCCTAACCAATATATTTTTCCATATTGCATAGTCTACAGACACTAGAGATAATTCAAATTAATTTCATTTACAACTTATCTATTTCCGGCATATTGTAATAAATTGTCTTTAAAAAAGAGTATTACCATAGATAATTTCTGGTGCAATCTAAGATTACGCAGCAAAGTCAGAATAAGGACAGTCTAAAAAACAAGATCCAAATGTTTTCTAATACACCTCCTCAGTTTTTATATAAGATTTAATACATTTTTAAAAAAGGCATTTAACAGAGCTAACTTGTTAATTACAACTCTTTAGTCAGTCAATATTCTCAGTTCTCCTGTATTTAAAAAGGAAGCAATGCAAATGGACTGAATTAACAACTTTCCCCCAGCAGTGTGGATGGAGAAATTTTCAATACCAAAAGCTATCAAGAAAATGGTATTTATGAGTGTTATTTGAATAATACCTCTACTGCTCATTTAAGAGAAGCATTTATTATGGCTTTTTTAATGGAACACAAATATTTCATACATTTGAGAATCTGAATCACAGAACCTTTACTTTCTATTTAAACCACATGAGTAAGCAAGTTTTATAGAACATGACTTGTTTTCTAGCTACATTTACCCTAAAACTTCGAAAAAAATTATGTCTTATAAAAAGAAGCAAATTAGAGTATCCACCTTTATGAACATGTGCATGTACATACAAACATTAACCACAAGAGATGTATACTCTCTGCTCTTGTCTACTCACCAAAAAACTGACAAAACTGGCTCCAAAACTCATTAATGGACTATGGTTCCTGTAAAGAAAACAAAAATATTGTTACTATTTTTGCACCTATTTCCCATCATAAAAAATAATGTTGCATTTCTTGATTTTAACTTATACATCTGTAAATAAATCATGGTGGTTTTGTATCAAGTTACAAACAAATCATTCTGCAAGATATAAGGGAAACAGAAAGCCAAAAAAAGCTCATCATCTTACTAAGCTGCATATATCTTAAAAAAATAATGTCTCAAGCATTAAGCTGTAGATATTTTTTAAGAGAAACCACTGCCATCAAAATATATTCAGTGCATGTCAAAAAAATGTAAGAGAAAAGAATTGAAAGTCTGCTAATTCTACTCTTCTCTTGTGATCCATCACTACAATTTTGACCTAGCAGACAAATGTTAACTGGTTCCATTAAGAGATTCCCACTTCTCCCTGTTCCCATGAATTTATGTTAATCTACCCAGATTTTAAAAAAAATGCATATGCCAAATAACATAAGTTGTCGGAAATAAAGCTCTTACAAGGCTTATGGTTTTATAGCTGCTTTGTTTCAAGTCCAGGATACGTATCTTACTATACCATGTGGAATAGTTTTAAGATGCTTCACCTACTCTGTTTACAGGGGTGTTCCAAAAGGGTAAAGTTAACTGCAAGATCAAAAAAAATGCAGGCAAGCAAAATCTTGGTAATATACGGGACAGGTTTCAAGCTTCAGGACTACTGTAGTCACACTGACCACGAGGCTCCAGTAACGTCACACAGAAGGCACTTAAAAACAAATAAAATTGCAGGATCTCAGCAGTACTACTGATCCACACTATTCAGCAGTGGGTTGCCAGGTTATATAAAAACACTGACTTCCAGGATTTAAGAAGAGGTACCATTTATGCTACAGGTACACATGTTGCTGTAGTATAGTACTTATGCTGTTTCCAGCTTAATTCTGCAAGCATCAGATTAAAGTAGAGTTTTAAAATAGGACAGGCACTTGAAAAACATGGAGAAAGTGGTCTAACATTTATTACAACACAAATTTCCAGTAACAAACCCATATTAAAATAAAAGGGGTTGTTATTTTAAAAAAATATTAAAATAAAGGTAGCCACCTATTCCCTCCCCAATCACTTTTTGATTTAGCATAAATATCTAAAAGCAAGGATGTGAACAAGAAAAAGAAAGAAAAACAGGGAAGATAAAGCAAGTTAGAAAAAGTTTCCCTCTTCATATACATCACTCCATTCTAGCTGTACATATAAATGTAAGATCAACATAACTTGCCACATTTTTTCATTATTTTTTCAAAAGAAAAATACGTTAAGTATTTTCCCCTTTGTTGGCAGGCCAACAAAGAACAGCTGCCAGAAAATGCCTCTGCTCTTCAGTACCTGGACTGTTCTCTACCAACAGCTGTGTTACACAGAGCAGCAGCAATCAGCCACACAAGTTATACTTGCTGCAGCTGCCACTTTCAGCATGAACTCTTGCTGCAGAGGGCACATGGCTATCTCAAAATCCACTTTTCAACTCCTGAGGAACATGGGACCCATTCAGAAGCCAGTCTTATCACCATACTCCACAGCACATAACCTTCCACCATGTATTTCAAGGTCACACCTACTGTATTACCAACACCCAATGGATCTAAAGCTGCAGAACAGATTAGCACAAGAAATTTTTACACTTACGTTCTTATGTCCGAAGTTGTACTTACATCATACTTTCAAGGAAGCTCAAAAATAAACCAAACGTTTCATTTTTGAACTTTCTTAGACCTAGATACACAGAGAGAAAGCAGTTCCGAGGAGGCAAGCAAGTAGGCATCTCTAGATAATCAATCTTTCATACCAAAGGCTGTTCAGAACAAACAACCAGAGAAAGATTGTTTATCAGAGTGAATTAAAAGTAGTCAACCACAACAGTGTTTGACTATAACCAGAAAAATAAAAATACATGACATAAGTAATCGTTAATTAGGTTTGCACTTCTCAAGATGATCCTTAGAACTCACTTCCTGAATATTAAGTTTCCATCCACATGGAAAATGCTATGTCACTACCACACATGGTAGATGCTAATTCAGGCATGTTATTCAAACATTTTTAAAAATTTGGTTTTCTCTTCAGGACTTTAAAAGCCTGTTCTCAAGTGTGCGCATATATGTGATCAACGTTTAAATACACATTTTGAAAGCCTTTATATTTCTTTTTGGTAAATTTTAATACAATGTTAAAAAATGAGGCAGCTAGTTACAGTGGAGAGCCAACTGCTCTTCCAAGATTACTAAAGACACTGAAGCACTTACTGCAAGCAATGAAAATTTGTCCAAGTATTTTTACGTATATTTGTCCAAGTAAAACTGAGAAGTTTTTCTCCCAAATATTTATATTTTCAACTGAACTTTCAAAACTGCTTGCCCACTTACACTCTGACACTCACAGCTCACTTTGTTTACAATTTATCCCCCATGATCAAAGATGAGAAAACAAAAAAATTGAGAGCCACATGACTCTTCTGAAATTATCACTAGCTGTAACACATGAAGTAAAATGTTGCAGATTAGTTCTCTTTAATTTTCAGTCACTTCAATCTATAAAAAGCATTGCCATTACAGCACATATGGGCCATAGCACATAAGGACCCCGAAGCAAGAAAACATAACGCATAATACTGTAGTATGCCTGGGAGATGCTTCTGTTGAGACCAGGGAGTTTGGCAAACAAAACATGCAACCTTTACCACAGGAGCTCCTCACACAGAGTTTGTGTCATCACTAAACAAAATAAGGAACGCTTCTACCACATTCCTATGTAGTCACTGGGTAGAGACTACAGTCACAGCTTCATGGAAGATAATTTCTTAAGGTAATTTCAGCATTTTAGATCCATTTTAAACAACAATCATGTTTAGTGTTAGTGCTTAGTCTTTGCGAATATTACGTTGATTGATAAATGATTCCAACAGCTTAGTGTCATCTTTTCCTCAAGAGCTAGGAAAAAAGTTTGCAATGGCACAGTACTGTCCCAATAAACACTAAGGCATGAGTAATGATTACAAAGTTTCTGAGAAAAGCACAATTCCATGAAAATAACCCTCGGCTCAAACTCATAAGTGACCTTCAACATCAGACATGATTTTACATCTTTTGACAGATTCCAAAAAGTTGTTAAGATAAAGAAAAAAGAGGCAGCACTTGAGAAAATACTATCTGCAAACCAATGGCTGTATTGATGTTGACAGGAGTTATGGAACTGAATACAAATGAACACTGGGGCACTGCACAACCCAAGTTGTCCTCACTACTTCGAAGCAATAACCTCCATTAAGTAAAGAAAAATCTCAAGACTTTTAGTTAGCTCAGAGATGAAGAAAAATTCAGTCTCCAGACATATTTTGTAGAGTACTGTTTGCACCTCACCTATCAAACTAGGACTCAGAAGATCTCTTTGTTATAAGAAATTGTGCTATTAACACCATTTCTACAAGATACACAGTAGAAGATGTCAAGTTTAGTTATACATACCAACTGTACTGAGTCATAAGCTCAAGAGCACTGAAGTAGACCTTTCTTCCAGGTATATAAACTGCTGTTATACAAGACATTGGTTCTCCCAATAAACCCTGACTAATTCACTTCATTTCATAGCACACCTTTAAGATGTTAATTCACTTTCAGAAGAAAGGTGTTTGCCATGCCCCATTTTCACATATGATGATAACACTCAGGAGTTTTAAGCCTTGGTTTAATAAGGCTGAGATAATGCAGCCCAATTTTACCATAAGAAAATAAATCAGAATTGAAGCACATCAAAAGAAAAATCAATTACTTCTCAGCATTTTCTTTTTTACAGCCATTTTCACCATAGTATTTCGCTGCCAAATATATCAGCTTCTAGAGCTACTACAACCTAGCTCAGGTTTAAATTTAAGTAATGTAATTAATCCACCAACTTTTCCTCCCCACTTTACTAGGCACTGCTACTTTAACCACAGTCCACTAAGAATTCCAGTCATCATATAACCTTTATATAAAGGTAAGGAATTTACTGCAACAACATACAAATCCTTTGGTCATTATTCCATCACAGATTATTCTAGAATATATTCTAAAAATTATCTGTGAGACTACAAACATGAACCAGATCTTTACACAAGTACACATGTCATCCAATATTGGTATATGAAATAGCTAAGGCAATATAAATGTCACAAAAGCATTACAGTATTAAGACACACTAAGAACTGCAAATGTCGGATCTAGGTTTAGTTTATGTTTCATAATTAGCCCAAATTTGTTTTAATTGTTCAATGAGCTCTTAGCATACACTTCTATTTTCACTAGAAATACACAACCAAAAGAGAAATTCAAGAATATAAAGAGAGTAATTCTGGGGCCCTGTCCCACTCAGTTTTTACCCGATTTGTTCTGTCCTTTCACAAACTAACGGGGGATTGTTTTGATCTAACTTCAGGCTGTTAAGGTTAGATGCACAAAAATATCAAAACACAAGGAATTACAATTGCACACTCTTAATCTGTAAGAATTAAGGACTTCTGCAAAATATTTTTCCACCATAGGTTCAACTAACCTGACCGAAATTACTTTCCAGGACAAACTACAGCAGCTTAACCGACATCACGTAACTTAACATCTCTGAGCTCCTGAAATATATTAAAACAAAAACCTATCTATCCCATCACAATAGCCTGAAATAATTTACTAGAAATATAAGATCAAAGAATGGATGCACCAGGA
Source organism: Elanus axillaris (assembly GCA_026212715.1). NCBI lineage: Eukaryota > Metazoa > Chordata > Aves > Accipitriformes > Accipitridae > Elanus > Elanus axillaris. The sequence continues at coordinate 3,219,698 of JANZLQ010000029.1, read as the reverse complement.
AGAGTGAAAAGTCTTTACAATATCTGTATCTTTCACAGAGTTAATTTCTTTGGTGTTAAAGCAAGATCTGCTTACTGTCAGGCCCCTTCCACCATCTCCACCAAATCTGACTTCTAACTTCCAAGTTATAAACTCTGATTTTTGTTTAGCTTCCTGTCATCCTCCCTTGGACTTCTTTCTAGCCACCAGATTTTGCTCCGCATGCCAAATGGATCTCTCAACCTCCCTCCATCCTTTTTACCACTTCTTTTGGCAACAACACCTGTCTCTATCATGAAGGCCACAAAACTAAGCATCACATTCAATGTGATCATCTCTACATAGCCAGGTCTTGAAGATTTAAACTGTAGAACACCAAGTTTTTCTAATCTAGCCACATAACTGGAAAACTGATGCTGGTTTTATGTGCATCACTATTACTACAACATGTTCTGCCTAGCCTTGAACAATGAAAACTTACCTCACTAAAATACACATTTATTACACGTTTTGAATACTGCTGCTAAAAATCACTTCCCTCGTACATAACTCTCCTTTCTATAGGTCCATCTAGCAGCTGCTCCTCTGCCTAACACGGCAATAAACAAAAGCACACAGGGTTGCTACCAGGGCACTCATGACTTATTCTCACACTGCCAATCAAGATGCCATCATCCTCCCAGTTCACTCAAGGACAGCAGGGTGGGAACTGACATATCTAGAGAAGCTACCAAAACATCTACTAAATCACTTAATTTTTGTTCTTAAGGTTACTTTGCTGAGCTCCATAAACAAGAATTTCAACAGCGGTTAGACTGCCCATACATGGGCCATAAACTACCTGCTGATCAATGCTGGCTTAATGTCACCCTGTCTCAACTTGTATTTGGGTCAAAAGTATTTTGAGCCACAGACACCATTTTAAATTGGTAATACTCTGTTCAAACACCTACCCACAATGGAATTTCTGGTCCAATACTGAAGTCTGTATGTCTGTTAATACACATACTGTAACACATCACAACTTTAGAAATTCCAGGTTTTTAAAGTAACTGCACTAAGCTTTTTTCTCACTTTTCCACTTGCTCCAACTTTCCATTCTTCTCCATATTCTGCTTTACCCTAGCACGTTGTACAGCATGTTTTTCTACACTGGCCCCATTCCTTAAATCTTTACACATTTTGTCTTAGAATCACATCTCCTCTACACCATCTTCATTTTCTTCTTTGGAGAGGACCTTATTACATACATTTTACTTTTCCATCTTGTTCCACTTCTCTTTTCATTCAGGTGCAAGTTTAAAACTTTATCAAGCCTTCCCAGAAATAAGAGTCACTCATGCAAAGAGTCAAATGTTTCCCTGGTAGGAGACAGAAGATTGTTGGATTTCTTGTAAGTTAACATCCCTGATCTTATGCTTTGTGTTGTGATTCAACATTCAGCTAAAAAGTTCCTGATTTTATTTGACGCTGTCTTCTCTCCTCTTAGCTGGAGGAAGTTTTAAAATCATTTTTGAATTGCAAATGCTCTTAGGAAGTAAAGAATCAGCAAAAAAAAAAAAAAAAAAATTCATTTGACAGTTTCTTCTTTTCTTAATGTATGGGAATCCACAAAGCTAGAAGGGGAAAAAGAACACTCCAATCCCAGCTTTCTTGCTAGTGTCAGAGTAGTTCCCCAAAACAATACCATCCCACAGGCTGACTGTGGGCTCCATCTCCAATGCCTATGTCCTTGGTTAACCTCCACACCCCTTGCGGCTTTCGTAGGTACTCAAAGTTTAAACCACTGAGAATTGGAATGGTATCAGCATTGTTCAAGCTGATTAGAAGGATTGATACCTGACAGTTTCAAATATGAGGCAGCACTGTAGGAACCCAACACAGCTACAAGCATTAAAGACAGTGGTGCTGTCTGTTGCAGATTTATGAAAACATTACATCCATTGGTATTTGATTCATGTTCAAAATGTTGTCACCACTAGCAGGTGGAGCATCTGGATTTCTTAGAAAAAAAATATAAGCTCATGAAAAAGCATATGCAGACATTGATGCTACTTGCAGATGATTTTTCAAACCCTGGTATCTTCCCTCAAGCACAATTCAAAGCAAAACAAGTCACAAACTACACCTGACAAATCATTAACTGCATTACAGTGATAAGCAAATGCAGTTCCAACTACATGTTGTATCTGACACACAACAGACATGTCTATCTGACCTCTTCAGGTTCTAAATAGATATATATGAGCTCTAAACACCAAAAGACAAAGTGCTATTCTCCCACGCCCAACACAGAAACAATGGTTCTATAGCACGTAACTTCAAAGTACCACCACTCTTTAAAGGCAAGGCTTTACTGGTGTGGTTATACATGCGAAACACAGCTGCCATTTCTACCCTGGTTTCCTCAAGGACTGCATTATGACCAGCTTTCAAATATAACTGATTCTGGGCTCATCAGCCAGCTTTCAGAAGATGCAAAAATGCAGAATAGCAAAGAAACAAACAGATTCTACCTGCTTTGGAATGGCAGCTGTCCTGAGGCTCATCAAGGCTGTCTACTGTTCCATAAAGATAGTAGTATTGATTTGAACTAATTTTTCACAAGATCCTTCAGGTGGCAAATGAAGAAAAAATTAAAGCAATAAAAAGCACAAGCAAAACCAGTAGTTTCTAAGAAACAGTTTTAAGTAGTTTAAATGACGTGGCTAATGAAACTGAAGTCTTGCTGAATAATTGAGTCTCCAAATAGTCTTGTAGGTTCTCAAACAGTTTCCATATGAAAAAAAATTTCCATTCCTCCCTTCACTTCTAGGATTCAGCTGATAACTGTTAAGCTTCTGAAAAAAAGCTAAACTACCTGCACAGGCAGTAGTCTAGAATTAACACTTTCTTGTAAGAAAGGTCACTTGAAATATAGACAACACACAATAGCATCAAGTTAAAAAAGCTGCATTTACACCAGACATCTTTGAGCTCTAGTGCTGCAAATTACAAACAACCATATTAAATTATGCAGAGCTCCAAGCTGCTGCTCATCTGGCTTACCAGTTCCATTTAGAATGGTTTCTATTTCATAATTTCAAGCATACACCAACAAAAATATACTTAAGACTGTATGCAAAGAAACATATAACAGTATTGTTTAAGTCCTTGTAGGAAGAATGCATCCTGGACAAGTATAGAACCCAAAACTGCTGGGGGGGGGGTGGGGTGGTGAACCTCACCAAAACCCAAATTTATAGAAAGTTGAGCATACTTTGCTGTATCTTCTCTCCTATGTCTAATGCAAAGTTTCAACAACAGCTAATCAATTCAATAAAGGTCTATGAGTTCACAGCAAGAGTAACCCTACTACAAATTTTGGGATGAGGTAGACAGGGCTGGAGATTTTCACAGTCATTTAAAAACTAAGGCAGCAAAAAACTAAGCAGTGATTATCAATTTATGAATTATCATTTACTTTATGATTATTAATTTATGATTCATTAATCTAATTAAGCAATCCGTATTTACTCCTTGCAGGTAGTGTTTAAAGGCTAAGATCAAATAATACACTGAACTTAAAGGCACTTCTTTATAAAAAAACAAACAAAAAAACAAAGAAAAGCCCACACCTGGAAAAAAAAAGTTTCTACATCTAAGAAATCCTTAGTAATAAGCCTTCTAGATAACCAAGAGAACAATTTGCAAAAGAGATCACTAGTCACCCTTTCAAGAGATGATTGAACTGCATTCTGAAAATGGCAATCTCAATAATTTTAGTCCCTAGCACTACTATACAATCTAAGATGCATCACATTAGAATTCCTAGACTACTTCCAGATCACACTACTGAGAGAAAGCAACGGCACAACACAACCAAGAGGAGGAGAGGAAACTTCATTAAGTGTTCCTTAACTGGCACCTTAAAAAGAAACATGCAACACAGAAGTAGGCAACCAAAACCAACAGGTTCCTTACATACCTAGAACACTGATGACTCCAACAAACTTTAGAAGTAACTCATAGCGTGCAACTTCATATGAACGGAAGCTGCGTGTTATGCGTGTCAGGAATGCACAGCGGGGACCTTACTTGTCACCTGCAGCATTCCACTTAGTTCTACACAACAGTATTGTGTACGTAACACAGCAGTATATACTAAAGACAGACTGGCATGTTTAACAGTAGACTGTGGCAGGTACACAGTGAAGTTATTATTCCATTATTATTAAGGGGAGTTTTCTTAATTTGTCTCACTCCCCCCACTCTACCTCCAAACATCCTTTTTGTAAATAAGACTTAAGTATGTAAGTACACCAACAGTATGAAGTGCTATTTTAAGTCAGTCAAAGTCTTTTTTTTAATCGTACTGACAACAGCAGTATAGTACATATTAATTATTTAGAACGTATGCGCAATTACAGCAGCTCAAGCTTGGGTGGAACGCATTAGTCCTCAGACAAAAAGCAAGGACAGGTACAGGCAATCTTTTCTTTAAGACTGACTTACACAGTCGTGTTAATGCCATTCCTACCGGACGCCCACTTAACGCACATGCCAAGTGCGTTAAGCAGACACGATGTATGTGGGGATTACGAACATAACGGCCTGAAGATAATCACACAGCGCCCAAGGACCTTTTGTCGCTACCTGCTCTGCGGGCTCAAACCACCATCAGATCGCGCACCAGCATCGGAGCGAAACCCCGCAGGAAACCTCTCCGGGCCCACCCTGTGCCTTCACTCACGCAGGCTTGCGGACGGCAGCCAGCGTCGCCGGGGGCCCGCCGACCCCTGCCCAGCCCTTCCCCAGCCCCCCGCCAGGGCGACAGGCGCCCTCCGCCGCCCCGCGGGGACCCCGCGGGCCAAGCGGACCTGCGGCCTCCCGCCCAGCGCCTCCTCCGCCCGGCGCTGAGGCGGGGAGAGCGGGGCTCGCCCGCCGCTCCGGAGCTGTCGCGGCGCCGGCGGCAGACGGACCTTCCCGCCCTGGGTCCCGGCCTGCGGCGCGGCGGGAGAGCCCCGCCGGCCATGGAGCTCTCCCTGCGGCTGCTCCTGGCGTCCTGCCTCTCCCTGGGGGCGGCCGGGGCGTTTGACAGAAGGTAGGCGCTGCCTCCCGCGGGGCGACCGGCCCGACGGGGAAGTCGGTGTTTCCCGGGGCAGGTCGGAGCCCGAGCGGCGGCAGCTCACCCCTCACCCACCCGAGGGGGCTCCTCGCCCGGCCGGGGGCTTCGGGGCCTGGAGCGGCCCGCGGGCTCCCAACTGCCCCCGGGGCGCGACATGGCGGCTGGGGGGGGGGG
>JANZLQ010000029.1:3161154-3214338 GCA_026212715.1 Elanus axillaris | reverse complement strand
AGGCGGAGGGGGGCGCGCGGGGCCGCGCTAGGCGGAAGGCGCCCGGGGAGCGGCCGGCGGAGGGGGCGCCCGGGGCTCACCTGTATTTCTTGAAGAGCTGGTCGGACTCGCGGAAGCCGTTGTTGAGCAGCATGTTGATGCCGGCCAGCGCCAGCTCCGCGTCCTCGATGGGCAGCGGGGCTTCCCCGTCCTCCCGCCGCGGCGGCGGCTGCTCCGAGCCAGCCATGACGATGAGGAGGCAGCAGGACGCAGCCGGGTCTCCCCTACCTACCCACCTTCTTACCTACCTATGTAGCTACCCACCCGCCGCCCCTTCCCAGGCGGCTCGATGCTGCCTCGGCGTGCCCGGAGGGAGCAGCTAGGGGCGCCCGGTGCCCGCCGCCGGGCCGCGCTCCTCGTCCGCCCGCCCGCGCTGCGGCGACTCGGCAGCCACCTCGCGCCCGCAAGCCCTCCAAAAGCAGCGGCGCCCGCCTCGCTCCCCAGCGCGCAGGCGCCGAGGGGGCCGCGCATGCGCGGCAGCGGCCGGCGGGCGAGGGGCTAGGGGGTGTCACGGCGGCGGGGAGGGCTCTTCTAGCGCGGCTGTGCTCGGTTGGGCGATGGCGCCGGTTCGCTCCCCCGCGGAGCCCTCGGCTGCTCTCCTTCGTCCTCTGCCCCGGGGACCCCGGCCCCCTGGTACCGGGGAAGGCACGGCGGGAGGCCGGCAGGCAGGCAGGGAGGGAGGCAGGCAGGCAGGCAGGGAGGGAGGGAGGCAGGCAGGCAGGCAGGCAGGCAGGCAGGCGCTGGTGCATGGCTTGGAGGGAATTTGTGTGTGGAACTTGCTTGGTTTGTCCCTCTTCAGGATTTTTCCCTCGGTGCGTCTTCCCTCCGCCCGTCCGCCTCTTCTCGCTNNNNTCTCGCTGCGCTGGGGGTGGGGGGGGTGCTGCCCGCCCGCCGGGCGGGCTCCCCGCAGCGCTGGGGTTTCTCACGGGTGGGGTGCGGAGCCGGGGGCCGCAGCCGGGCCTTGGATGTGAGGTAACAAAGTCTTCCTCTGGTAACGCAGCTTCCCCTTTTAAGGGAAGTGATTTTTTCTTAATTTTTTTTTTTAAGTGATTTTAGCCAGTGGCTGAGGTCACTAACACAGAGACTGAAGTACCTCGTTTGTACAATGGTGACTTTGTGACCTCCCCAGTGCAAGTCTGGGAAATTACTTTAGAGTTTCTATGAATTTACTCCCTAACTCTTGACACCTACCTTCACTGGCAGCAATGTGAATTTGCCCGTGATGCTGACAGCAGAAATCAGTATTTTGCAGGTTTCCTTCAGATACAGGCTAGTCTGGCAGGTGTTTCCAAACACAGGATGGGTGAGAAAGCACACTTGCGTAAATGTATCCATTCCAACCCAAAATGGCCAAGTACCTGGACACTGAAAATACACCCACATTGTTTTCACCCTCCTTTGTAGGAAGAGGCTTTCTTTGCTGCACTTAAATTTAGGTGAAGGCAAAGTCTGCAAAGGCTATTATCTACAACCTGGTCTAGCTTTCTGTCAACTAGGACAGTGCCACAGCCGCTCTTGCAAAATTTAAGGAACAGACTTCCCTCCCTCAGCCCTTGCTAGCATATAAAAGAATGGGACCATACTCTACTTTTAGTAGCAACACCTCTTCCCTGTCAAGAAAAACATCTGTCTTTCTGTGAATCAAGTAGCAATATTTCTGTACATGCCTTGTGGGAATTGCTACCACCTCCTCGGGAAATACTCTGTACCAAAAACCTCTCGAGACAATATTTTTTTGAAAGGCAAGGATTGTTTAATGCTGGGAGGCTTCTGAAATCTGTCAGGTGTGCGTTGGGCCCTTTGGCTGATTCCCAGCTGCTCCATCTTACTGAGCAGAGCTGGATAGTTAGAGGGGTGTTTAAAGAGAACATGCCTTCTGTTACAATGCACATCTCCAAACCAGCATGATCTACACAGCCTAGAAATCCTCAAGGGCTTGTAGGAATTCAGCACAGCATGAATGGGGAATGATGTGTTCTCCCATGTATTCGCAGGTTATTTGTGAAATCTGGAGTCCAGAAATTCAAGCAGTCTTGCTAAAAGGAAGTTGTAGGTTGTAGTTTCATCACCTTTATTCTCTGTTTCAGGTGTGTGCAAGATGCTGCATTCCAGATGAAAAAAAAAAAAATTTCTGTAAGGTTATCTCCCATGCAGGATTCTGTGGGTAGGGATTCATGGTGGAATGGTTTATAACATCCTTTCCCTTAGTCATATGTAGTCGATTTGATCAAGAAGCAATTAATCTTCTTATGGATTCCCTGAGAACTTGGCATAGAGAAGGCTAACTCCTACCTCCAAGTACCATTTCTGAGGAGCAGCGAAGAGCCAAGTCCCTTGTGAAACACCTACTCTCTTTCTCCAAAGCTGGACACCTATTTCCTAGCCCCAGTGTTTGAATAATAGTATAGCAGGGCTGTGTGGTCTCTGCAGCTTTTTGACTCCATGCACAAGGAGCTAGAATTCTTTGCGATCTTTCTAGCACCCAGTTGCTCCAGACCTTGCTCAGGGCTGGCACTGATAATGTTTTCTGTAACAAATGCTTTTGTAACTATCTGGTAGCTAGCTATTAATTTTGAAACTCGAGATGATGCGAATAGCTAAATCAACTCTCCAGAAACACAGCTATAAATCTACAGAAAAGAATGGCAGAATGAAACTGCATTTCAACTGCTCGAGTAGAGAAGTAACGCATTTAAACACCAGTAATAAAGCAGTATGACATCTGCAGTTTGACTTCAACAGCTGAGCAGCGGCAGTTTTATAGTGCCCTTGTTGTTGTGAACTGCACTGGAACTGCATTTGCCTGCAGAACTGGATTTGAAATCAGCAGGGCTGTAAGTCTCCCTGCCTGCCCTGTAACGGCAGATGAGGTCTTGTGATGGGTTACAGTTAGTTTGGTTCACACAGAGGATGTGGTACTGCTGATTCAGCCTGCTTAAAATGTCCAGGGGATTGAGTAAACCACAGTGAACAGAGCTACATGGATGACTTGTACTTGCTGATCAAAGCTTGTATTCACTTCCTAGTCTACCAACACTAAACATCTTCCTTGTTTTGTTTTGGGTTTTTTTAAATCCTCATAGCATAGTATCATCAGCACAGTAGGCAGTCATCAACCAACAATTTCAGCAGAGGGGCCAGTTGCTGGCCAGCTTTTCCCTTGCCTCACAGCTTGCTGCAGTGCAGTATTGAATAACCCATGCTACTGTGGCCTGTGTTACCTCTCCCTTATGAAAACAGATTGAAGCAACTGGTTTGTAATTACTCAAGGACAATAAAGTTACTGATGGTGAGCAAGAATTGTACTTCTAATAAGTTAACTGGCCTAAAATTTCCAAGACCTTTACTCTTATTTCCCAGAAGTTGTTAGGCAGATAAAAGGCAAAGTGGCAACAATATTCACAGTCTATAGGAGATGCAGAATTGTGGTGGTTTTGTAGCCCCTTTGCAGGACACTGATGTTCAAGATAGCCTGTACCTTTGAATACTGAATTGCTCTTCCCTTTGACAAGCTTTCTAAAATTCTGCCCTGTCTTTCTGACATGGAGAATTCCTGCAAGTCACCATCTTCACATACTGGTCCTGAGTCAAAAATTGCTTTTCATTGGTGTTTTTCCTCTGTAAGTCTAATTGGAATTTAGCCCTACTATAAACTCCATGAGCTACAGAGATGGCAAAAGTTGAAGTAGCAGGGAATAAATTATTACAGGAAAGCATATTGATTTATCTAAAGCATCAGAGGGAAAAGAGTTAAAAAAAACAGGCTTATATTCATATTTTTTTAATATAATTTTCATACTCTAAAGTAGGTCTCAGTTGTCCCAGGGCCCTTCCCCGCTCTCTCTGGATGAGGCAATCTAACCCCTTGCTTCTGTCTCAGAGTGCCCTAAATCTGATTTTGCTGGGTTTCTTTTTACCTATCTTGTTCCAAAACTCTACTTCTGTCCTGGAACACCTCAATAAGCCTGGTACAATTTACACTTTTAAAGATGGAGATGAAATTTCAGCAGTGGATTTAGAATATTTGATCATCAGCAATTAAATTAGAATTACTGCTCGTTTAAGTAGAAAGGAGTAAAATCCTTCAGAATGGAATTAACTTTTTTCCTCAGTGTTGCAGAAAGCATGACTGTGTATGTATGTAAAGTGTTGAAAAAACTAGTTAAAATCATAAAGACATCTCCCACACTTTTTCAATCATCTCAGACACAAACCTGCAGAATCCGCTCCTGTAATTTTGAATTCCTTTTGAGAATTTGCTATTCTAATTGTCAGGTACAGTCCACTGCTGGTTATGAAGGGATGTTACAATCCAGGGTATAGCCATCTTTTCCACACCAGCTATCAGAGGGGTCTTATCTGTATCTGTGATGGCCAATAATGGCTAGTGTATACATAAATAGGAGTGTCTTCCCTTTTTGAATATATTGTATTTGGTAAGAAAAAAAACATGTTCACAAATACATTTCTAAGGAAATGTACTTTTTAAGTAGCTAAAGCCACTCGTTCTTGGGCTTTGTGCCTCACACTGTACCTCTGAGTTTTGCATCAGTGAAAGTGTCTGCCTATTGTGTCTTGTTACTTAAATATTTATGAGTGGTGAGCTCTACATCTGTTATCATCATGCATTTTCCATACAGCACAGAAACTAAGCAATACTACAAAGCCAAGCTAATCTTCAGAGCTGGCTCTCCACATTTTCCTATTAATATGCATTCTCATTTTAAGGGCTAAACCCTGCCTAAGGACACACACATGAAATGACTATTGAAATGACTTGTCTGTTCTGTCAATAGAGAAGGAATATGTATACATATCCTGGTAAAACAAAACAGGCTTAATGAGCCTCTCCATCCAAAGCATTCCATGGATACTGAAATTGAGTCTTTTGACCCTTTCCTCTGATTAAAGAGCATTACAGTAATAATAATTAGAAGAATAACCGCCATTTGTTGCAGTGGACTTCACTCCAGAATTAACTACTTCTTCCTCTCACAAGCTTTCTGTTTTCCCTGCCTATTTTTCACAGGAAGCCTTTCGTGTATGGAGAGCTATCAGATGGAAAGTGACTGATATCTCCATCCTGGTCTCTTGAGCACTCCTTTGTGGCTGCTCTCATCTAGTCTGTAACAAGGGCTGTGCTGTGGCATTTCTGCACAGAGAAATCAGAGATGGCTGGGTCAGAGCAGGTAAAGTTCTTTGAAATTCAAAAAGGGAAGTGAAAGATGAGACAGAGCAAGCAAGAGCGATTTCTTTTTTTTTTTTTCATATTTTGATTATATTTGATAATTTTTTATCCACACTTATTATTGCTCTGGGTCCAATATATGATCAGTCATATAATGGGATAAATTCATGTGTAGTCACACAGGGTTATTTTTACTGAAGCATATGAAGGTGTATAATGTTAGCTATATAAAGGATACTAAATGACAGAGCTTTTTAGTGTTGGGGTTTTTTTCCCAGAATGTGCTAATGGCCAAACATATGCACACAGTTCTGGAGAAAACAAAGCAATATACAAGTATTAAATACTAACAGCTGCTCTGTTCAGGCAGCAGCCACGTGCTGGCCTGTTTTATGGAAATTAATTGGAAGAACTTCCACACAAAATAATCATCCTACTTGAATTTTTAAGAGCCAATTTAAAACGTTTTACTTTCAGAGGAATGACTTTCTAAAGAGTTCAGATCTACATTTGATTGTAAAAATACTGGCTCTGTATTGCTAGAGAGCATGAAATATGAAGTCCAAAGTGATTGCCAGAAGTCTACCAGTTCTAGCCCAGTCCTTTCTGGGCAGTCAGAACAAATTAATCTAGATTATAAAAGACAAATCTTTCTCTAAATGTCCTTAAAATCATTTCAGTAAGGAGAGTCTGCAAATTATTTTTCCCTGTTGTGCTTGCTCCAGTGAACAATGAAAACAGTTGATTGCATCTTTGTTATAGAATCAGGGGGGTAATAGCGAGTTAAAACAGGTGAGCTTAATGCTTTTGTGTGTAGAGAGTGAGGTAGGCTATCTTGCCCAAACTGGAAAATATAAACATTATTTGTCCCACACAATACTGTTGTTTCTACATTATGGGATCTTGATTGGGGCCCCACTAGTCTTTCACTTTTTAGAACAATTAACAACCCATTCACTTTGACCTTTCACAAGCAGACCATAAATTTTAAAGCTTTTTGCTGATCTGTTTTGGAGGGTCCCTTCAGTTTTCCTGCATTTTTTTCATTTGTACATGAAGTTCTTTTACAGACCAGATGCATTTGTGAAGGATTTTTCTCTATGTATTCCTCTATAGAGGAACATATGCACATGTATCTAACTATATGTATAGCATTCACCAACAAATCATTTTTCCCAGTTACTGAGGATGTGCCTTTGTACATTCAAGCTTATGATGAGGAATGAGTAGTCAGCAAGGCCACAGATAATCTGTGGCAAACATACCAGCCTCAATAAACCCCCTTTGTGTTAGTGTTCCCCCTCAGTCCTTGTAATTTAAAATAATCAAAAATCCTTCTAGGACATACTTTTTGGAACGCCTTAAACATAGTATCTTGCTAAGGCTTATTTTTTTTTTTTACTACTTTAGCAGTAAATATTTTCTCACAGGTGTCAAGCAGCTTGATGCATAATGAGATCTGAAATGAGATTATTTAAAGATTACTTGTCAGCAACATTTGTACTTTTCTACTTCCATTTGGGACTTTTGGCATTATATGTGTTTTATATTTAGCATCTTAACATTTTTCACTAGCTTATTCCTCAGTCCTTCACTACAAAAATGGAATGGCCTCTATTGAGCTACAGAGGTTTTATTTTGGCCATGTTAGACATTGTGTTTATTTTTCAGTTTTGAAATCTGCACTTCTTGTCCCTCTCCTTTTTCCTAGCCTGATAGCAGGGAATATTTTGTTTAAAATTCTAGTGACAAAAAAGTCAGCAGACCCCATTGACAAGAGGTTTTTGTGACATAGAACACAAGTTTATTTAGACAGATTGTCCTGGTAATCATCTAGAAGAGACTAGGCAAAACTGTGTGACCTAGCTTTACACTCTTTGCTTTGAAAGATAATCAGAACTGCAATGACCAGTAGTTGAGGTAAACAGAAAGGAACGAATGAAAGACCTGGTGAGCTGATGGTTGGGTACCGAAGGCAGCGGAGAGCTCAGCTTGAGAGGCAGACGGAGATTATGAAGCAGCTGTGGCAGAGCTGTGACTGTCTCCCTCCTGGCATTAGTAAAAGCTGTAAATAGTAGATTCTTGTGCAGATGTCCCTTTTGTCCTGTTTTCACATTTTCTTTTTGCTGTATGCCTGTAGGTGGGAGTACCACTTCAAGCGCTAAGAAACTATCGCCACCTGATAGTCAAGGAAACCTTGCCTCACCTGTGTCTTTCAGCAAGCCACTGAAATTGTTCATGCACTGGTTCTCGTATCTATTGATGGGATTGTAATGCACAGTAATTCTGTGCACTAACATTGATGGCTATACTACATCAAGGCATTCAGTAGTGTATGACTGCCTCAAACTAAAACATCTTGACTTTGTGTAACCGGAACAGACCACACAGAGTATGTTCATTTGAGCAGCTCTGTCAGCAGTGTCTATGCCTACAAAGATGGTGAGCTTCTTCCCTTGCATATACACTGTCTTAGCGACTGATAACTTTGTCCTTGATTATTTCAGTTCCTTATGTTTTGGGAGTTTAATCATATCTTCTGGAACATAGTGCTCAGTTCTTTACAAAACTTTTCTGTGAGGCTTGCACACATAGACATGGCAACTGGCTTTAAAAAGAAGCAGTATAATCTGCAGCATATATCATAAGACAGAAAAAAAGCTTAAAAAACCTGTTAAGAGGCAGATGCTACCCCAGATATCAAAGTTTTTATTTCTGGATACTAGCTTTTCATCTGTGAAACTTGTGCTTTGGTCTGAACACTTTTGCTGCTCACTCTAGAAAATAACTAGTTGTACCATTTTAGAGAACTATTTAATTTGCAAAGTCATCGTGTCTATTTGTATAAACCTAAAGCTAAGGGATCATCTTCTATTAAGGGTGTATTCAGGTAGTATGTATATTTATATACACTCAGGTTACAGCATTATCTAGAAGCAACAGCTAAATAGAGCCACATGCTTAAATAATCTTCATTCTAGTCTTCTTTGACTTAATTTCTTGTTCTATAGTCATAAATATTAGTTTATGTGAATGGACTGTCAGTTTGTATGAATGGCAGATTCTTCACATTGTGATGTGTAAAACTATAAAGCAGACATAAAAAATAGACATTTGTCATTTGGTGAGATTATTTTCTGCATCTGACATTTAATTTAAAAGAGAATTTTAAGAGACTGGAAGCTGATGCTTGACCAACTAGATTTTGAGTTGACAGTTCCATAATGAAATTAAGCAGAACAAGGAATGTATGTGTTATCTCTTGGTACTTAATGAAATAAGCAGCATGCAGTTGACCAAGGTTCCTATCCTCTAAAATAAGTTATCTCTCCTTTTGCTTACCATTAGGTTTTCCCATTCTTCCACTTTTGGAAACTTAGGCCATTTATTTGGAATATGTACTGTCTGAATTGGTTTATAAAATGTTCCTATTTGGGCACTTGTTAATCAAGGTATGTGAATTGGGAAACTCTCCTGAGAATTAAAGATTCCTCCAAGCAGTGACTACCAGAATCAGTTTCCACTATGGGAAGTGACAGCTCTGCAAGTGAAACGCTGCATTGCAGATAAAGAGAGATGGAAAGTTGAGATGCTATGTGCATGTAATGGTAACCACAGGAGTGAGTTACAAATCTTAACATGCAACAAGATTTTTATTAAAGTAACAGTGACTAACAAATTTAGTAACCCTCCTCTTTTTAAAGTGTATTGGGATTCTGAAAGCACTCCTGCCCTTAAACAGCACAGTGCCTTTTAAAACCATGTACTGGGTGACTTATTCTCTACTGACTCACTATTTATTGTTCTACCAACATCATTTAGTGAGGCTGAGAGCTGCATACCAGGCAAACATCTTGAACTGAGTTGCATAATTTTAGTCATTATGAGTTATGCACAGCAATAACCAGGATAATACAGTGAGAAAAGCTGTGCTTTTACTGCAGGCCATTTTGTCAGAGTTGCTCTTCCAGACATAGCACAAGGAGAAATAATCTTTTATTATCTCAATGCACTTCCCCATTTTTTATTCCATTAGCATTTTTCTCAAATGCTTTTTTTTCTACTGCAATTCATCCAGCAAGCATTCCTCTCTTTTTCCTTCCATTCTTTTCATTTTAATAGCTCTTGCACTTACCTGTTTTTAGAGGGGTTGTAAGTACACAAGTACATGTAAATACACATTCTGTCTCACATCTCTTTATTTTTTATGCCTGTCACTTGGGGTTCAGGCTACATTTTCTCCTTAGGTTCTCAAGCTTCAAATCATACAAAGCACAGAAAAAATAGTTCATATATGTTAGTTTCCTTGGTCTAAGGTAGAGACTAAGAAGAAATATATGAGCCCACCAATGAGCCCAGCTTATCACAAAAGCAGTGAGTTCAATAGTGATTTCTTCCAGTGGTAGCACCAAGACACTGAAAAATAAGAAGGTGAAGAAATGCTGAAAAATCTACTGTCATAGATCCAAGCACTGTGTTATCATCATGATGAGTCACAGCATCATAACATGGAGATGCCAGGAGCTAATCACACTATGTTTGGGTAACTCAATACTGAAAAGGATGAGTGACAAAAGCATTTATAATGACAAATTTTCCCTGTAATTGAAAGCAGGAGATAATTCCCTGTGGCTTGTTCCTTTCTTCACTGAGGCCTGCTAACAACATTGCACAATGGTATTTCTATAGCTAGGTTGTAGGGTGGTCTAATTATTCCTGATGACTAAAGTTTAATCGAGCACTGCATCCATCTTCAGCCAATTACTTCAGTGGGTTTCTTGCTCGAAGCCCAGGGCTATGTTGGCTGCTGCCATGTCCTCTTTTGGCATATGTTTAAGATTGTATATGGGTGTGGTTTGGGGGGGGGGGGGGTAACTAACCCCCTCCATTGATTATAGAAGGAGAGCCTAGAGTAGATAGCCAATTTTTATATAACTTGTGAGCTGAGTAACCATATACTCCACAAATGCTATGGATCTTACTGAGGTCAGGTAGGTGTTACATAGCAAGTACCAGCGCTATGGCCAGTTTCATAGGCATGCAAGTCTGTCTAATCATTCCATTTGCTTAAAACCATGTAGGTCCAAATACCTTTTAACTTTCTGTGGGTCCCAAATGAAAAATAATGATTTCACCTACCCTAATATTAAAAGCCTTAACATTTTTGTCTGGATTTGGCGGTGGAATGTGCTCCCATAAGCACAGCTATGCCTGAAATGCAGATGCATGTGACAGTGTTACAGTGCTTGTTGGTGCCAGCAAGGGTTGTTTTGTGCATTGCAGTTACAGGACATTCACGAAACACAGGAGACTTCATATTACCTATATGAAAAACAAACTTTTATTTTCAAACACGTCTCTAGGCTTTCATAATTTTTCTGAAAGTTGCAGTTATATTTTCAAACAACTACTTGCTGCAAATACTTTCTGTCATTTGTATGAATTTGTTATAGCTGGGAATGCCAACATACTATTAACACACAAAAGTAAATGCAATGCAAATATTGCAAGTTATACACAAGAACATTATTTCAAACATGCACAGGAATTCTCCAGCGGAGATCATTATGTAGGTATGAGACTCTTGCCTCAACAAAAGCCTTGATAAGGCAGCTCGCTTATACAATGAGCAAATGCAAGGGGCCACATGGAATAATCATTGTTGTCCAGATTGTGAAGACATTCCATTGAATTTAATCCCTCCTCAAGGCACAGCAGTCCCTTTGATCATGCTCCAGCCTTTTCTTCTCCAGCTTGTGCCTGCCCTAGCTGAAGCCTGCCCTATTACTACACTCTGATTTAGCATACAGATAAATTAAAAGTTAAGATGCCAGAGGCTGAAATTTAGGAATATGCAATGCAGTATTTGGTTTTCACCAAACTAGAAATTTGTTTCTAGAAAATTTGACTCTGCTACAGGAGAAATGAGGACACCTATCCTACACGACAAAATGCCATCTATGGCTTTATTGCCAGGGGACTCCCTACAACTGAAAAGACAGGCATAGGATACATGTATTTACTTGACATGATAAGATTTTATAACATGCCCTCAATAGGCCTGGGGTGGAAACTGTAGGGCACACGTAAACTTCTTTATAGCTGCAGGGGGTAGAGAAGCCAGTATTTGCTTTGGGCAACTGCAGAGAGGTAAGGGTCAGCCCTAGAAACTGTCAGCAGTCAGAAACAACTCCCCAAAGCTCAGTTTCCTCAGATCTGAGAGGAAGAACTGGGGCTTATAGCCCCAGCTAAGCTGGGATGCAGACACAGGTGTTTGGATTTGGGTCACTTGCATCATGTCTTATGCAGAAAGCAGTTTCTACCAGGAATTGATGGATGTATCAGAGGAAGTTCATCCTAGTCGAAGTTATACTGAAGGGTTTAAGCTCAGCTGTACAACTGCCTTCACAAATAAAAAGGAGACCAGCGCTCGGTGCCTCTGAGCGATGCCTGGGTGAGAGGGCCTTCTGAGGGCAACAGAAGAATAGGCAGGAGGGGGTGTGGAAAGCTATCTTACCACTAATTGCTGTTTGCAGCTGCAGATAGACGCGTGCTTAATTATCTGCTGTATGCATGCAAATTTGGTTCGCTGTCACTAGAGTCCAGATGTTCCCTTCCATTATAGTAAGTGCAACAAACAAAAGAAAAAGGGTCAGAGAATAAAATAAAAGGGGCCAAGAGTGGCAGCTTCGTGCTATTTCCTTTCCTGTCATGTGCTCGGTCCGGCCTACCTTTTTTCCGAACTCCCCAACAGAGATTTGTGAGTTCACAGGCTGAGCATCTGCTGAGAGAGGAGGTGAGGCCTGAGAAAAGCCGCTCCGGCCAGCTCCCCTCCCAGGGCAGCACCAGGAAGGGGTGCAGCCATGCAGGAGCTGCCCGGGAGCACAGCACTGAGTCTGAGGTCGGAAGGGAGCAGTGCCTGGGGTCCTTGATGTGACCATGTAGCCTGAAATTGGCCAGTCAAGCTAACAGTCATCACAGTTTCTAACTAGCTTCTCTCTTGTAGACATTACCCTTGGCAAGGTAAGTCCTCTCTGAGCAGTCTTAAGGCTTACCTTTCCTTCTTCAACTACAAAGTCTTTTTCTTTCTATCCATCCTCTAGGCTCACATCAATTTTTTAGGCATTTTTTTTGTACTGATAAAAAAAAGACAGTATTTTTTCAAAGAAAGTGAATTGAAACATTCTTCATTTTACCTCTTTGCTACAAAGTCCTTTTCATAACATCTATACATTGTGTTCCCAACATTTAAAAACAATAAGCTACACAAACACAACTAGATCCTTTTCTTCTATCAGCCCAAATCCAGGAACAATAGAGCTATGTTGATTTACACTGATCACGCACCTGCCTTAAATCTGTTTGATGGCATTCAGTGTCTCCTTGGAAGATTTAACCTATTAATTCCATTTAAATTAAATAACAATGATGATCATTAGTGGGTTTGTGGTGTCTGTTTTGAATTAAATTTGTTCTGAGTATATACATCATGTTGATTCATTTTCTCTTTTGTGATAAACGTAATATACATAGATTCAGTGATCACATGTCCTCTTAAGTGGCTCAGCAGTGGGAACACTTCCTTCCTTTAACATGGCAATATCAAGTTACAAGAATCTGACTAAATACAACTTACGAGTTCAAAATCAGTCCTACTCTTCTGCATGTAGGGATAATGAAAATCCCAGAAGGACGACCCCCCAGCGCTGCCTTCACCACTGACACTTGCCAGGCAGAACAGTTTATCTGCGTGGTCTCCTTGCTTCCACTCCTATTGCTGATGCAAAGACTCTTTGCTTTTCTGTAAAGTTTCCATTTATGTATATTTGCATAAAAAGGGTTATCTTAGGTTTTCTGGAGACTGTGCCCTGCCCTTTATTACATAACAAACAGATTTAATCTGCAACAACAATTCTCTATAAACCTTAGCAATATCTTTGAATACATTATTTATAAACTGTATGTAAGGTTTTCTGCATGTCTTGATAAAGCATGTGAGCCAAAGTCCTGTGAAGTGGTTAGATCTTTCCACTAACCCACTGAACTCTGGATCACACCTACGTGTTTTCTCGGAGAATTGCCCATAGTGCCTTTAGCTTCTTTACTGCTTAGGTTACTCTCCTCAGGGGTATGTCATTACCTTTGATTTAACTGAGTACAGCAAAGGGAAAGTTAGAACTTTATTACTGATTTGACACCTTGTTCTCAGGTAAATTTTATTAGTTGAAACCTTTGCCTTAGCCAGAGGAATTGGTATCCGGGTGTATTACTGACTCCTTTGGTTTGTAGCATCTGGACAGTAATTCTGATCAGAAAGTAATCAGAAGGACCTAGAATTAAGATTTATGGCAAGTGCTGTTACCTAACAATATAACTCCTCTATTAAGTGATACCTCATACTGATAGATTTCAGCTCATTATGTTATTAACACATAGTTAATTAAAACTGTGTCTGCAAAAGCTGGACACAGAGCCATTTATTTCTGTATCCCTTAAAATTATTTTCTTAGTTATATCTTCAGGTTTCAAAAAACAGATCTGAACAGCTCCTTCTGGATTTAAATTCTAACAGTCTTCTTCCATATTAATTTATAAATTACTGACATTCCTATGAATGTAATTATTCATTCTTACCAGTGCATAGTCCTCCTGTGACAGGAATCTTAGACATAGGTTCCCACACAATAGAGAAATCTGTTACTGTTCCCAGTTTAAATATAACTGAACAGAGACAAAAGATCATGCCAGCTATCTGTCTTTTTATTGTGTGTAGTAATGCAGCAGTGCTCAATCTTTATCAACGAGCAGGTGACATCTTAACAAAGAAACTACGTTTCATGGAACATTTCACATATGTTTCAGATTCAGAACAACCTGTAGGAAACACAGTAATTGGCTGCAGTGCAAAGCAATGATAGGAGTGTGGTTAAAAAAAAATCTTACATATTTTGAATGCTATCATCAGCTGCAAACCAGGAGACACAGTATTATATGAACAACAGGTCATAGTATGGTTTCATTGCTACAGAGGATACCCAAAATTGACAGAACATAAAGATTCACTGGTTATTTTGCTTGCAATTCTTTATACTCAGAGGATGCTTCACTGCAGCTCTGGCAATGACCAGCCTCTTGCAGTTTTGAGATGTCTGGGCCAGCTGCACAAAGGAGGTTTATGCTTATGCCTTGCAGTCTTAATGCCTTCAGTGAAGCTATAACATTGTATTATGGCACTATCCCCTTTAACATAAAGTAGTTCCCTTTGCCAGGGACATCCATTTAATGTATTTTTAGAAAATACAGAAAGATTTACAGAAGACTGGACCGATGTGCCCTAAATTTCCTTACATCATTAGAGAAAGATGCCTGAGTTTTTTTAAATGAGGAAACCACAAAGAGAATGGTAAGAGGTAAAAAGCATGGCAAGAGTTCATTATAAAGCCGTAACGTATTTATAGCATTTTCAGTAAGACCACATTTTCCAGGCTATTTTATAAGGGGCAGAAAGGAAGCAGAGGGGAGAAAAAACCCCAGGTAATTCCCAGAGGACTCTAGAAGAGGCAAAGCTATTATCAGAAGGGAGAGCTAAAATGAAATGGCTCACAGGTGACTCCAAAGAAGTGGTTACAAAACCAGAGAAAGTTAACTCACCCAATTCATTTCGCTGCTGAGAGAATGAAAGGTCAGTGGCTCTGTTTTATATGAAAGCTCCACAGTAACAAAAGCACAGACCTTCAAGCTCAGATACAGGAAGAGTGTTAAGAAGTTTTAACTGGAAGCTTTTGTTATTAGAAACTTAAGTTACAATACAATTTATAAGCAGTGAAAAATGTTTTCCTTGTATATATATATATATGCTTTTTCTTCAGTGAATGTATATTTCCTTCTACAGTGCCCTGTGATCTATTTCATTTTATTTGCCTGCAGTTCTCAGTGTTAGGCTTCCTAACTGTCTTTCAGCTCCCATTAATCTGGCTGTGTTTTGTAGTTATAATAAATGGGAACTTGGAGACCTTGGTGTCATCCACCTCAGATAACATGATCCTATTAAATCTAATCCAAATGAACTGGAGGAGAACCCTTTGCCCTTGATACTTATATGGACAAGGGAGAGATTTGGCGCTAGCAATACCAATGTGGTTTAGTCTAGAGAAGAAATCTTCTGCTCTCCTCATGTAATTGATTTGGTATTCAGATGAGCTGTTACGGCAATCTAAACACACTGTTAAAGAGCATGGTTTTTTTTAGCCATGCACTCTCAGTGTATTGAACACTGTATTTGATCCTTCTTCATTACACTTTTCAAAACTTGCCTCAGAAGCTTGCATTTCAAGAGGTACAAACCATATAGCAAAATCTTGCTAGCAGACATTAACATATGCATTTCTTTGGTTATGACTTCTAATTTTAAGGTGAATGAAGCAAAATGCAAGCTGAAATGCCTTTACACCATTGAACACAAGCGATGAGTAATAATGCAGGCTCAGAAAGGATCACTGGAGTTGAGAGTTTTTTACCATTGAAAATATTAGTATTACTTAAAGGTTTGAATAGCAAATAGTAAAGATGACTAGAGAATAAAAAAAAAGGAAAAGCCTCTCCTGTGGGAGTTAGTTACTTTTAATCTAACATGGGAATTGATAGATCTAGGGGTCCACCTGAAATGCTATAGCCAAAGGAGGTAAATAATCCATGAAGTTATTGTCAAATGGCAATACTCAGATGATGAAAGCCTTGGAACTACTACTTCTAACATTAAAAAAACCCCACGACATGTTGTTTACCCAAGGCTATTTATTCTCATAACTTTTAATCTTACTACAAGACTTAGTCACTTCTGGTCTGCTATAAAAGGTATTGGGGGAATTATTTATTTTTGACTTTAACAAAGATCTTTCCTGGTGAAACTGAAGAGAAGGAATCTTTAAAATTGAAATTATGTCTACCATTCATGACTTGAAATACTTGAAAATTCAGGCTCTCATTTTCCAGAAGTTGTTTTCTATGTGAGAAAATTCAGAATATTCTAAGCACAGAACAGACAATGCATGAAATATAGTTCAGTGTCCACGTGGATTTCTTCAGTAAGAATTTAACAGACTAATCTGAACAGGACAACTTCTTTCCTCTTGTAAAGAATATCTACTGGCTCTTCAGGATCAAAAAGCTTTTTACTAAGTGTTTATCAGCCTGATATAGATTTATCTATGTTATGTTAAGTACAAAACCTGAAACTCTAGCTGGCTTTTATTGATTGTCACAACAATGTGTGACAGCCTGACTCTATGGAAGCAATACAACTGAAGAAACAGGGTGGTGGTGGTGGGGGGGAACAACCACCAAGAACCTTAAAACCAGAGAGACTTTTCTACTTTTTTGTTATGCATTAGGATTGTACTTGAATTAATACTTACTAATCCTTATAATTTACATTTACTCAAGTCTTTATAAATTTTTCATTTCTTATCATCAGCATTAAAACTACTTCTGATAAAAAAAATCAGATGGAAGGGAATTGAAATCCAGGACTGGCTCCAGGTTGTGATGCAAAAATCTTTTCTATGTTTGCTTTTTCTGAAGGGGGAAGGGAAGAAGGAAAAGGCTTTTTTGTGATTAGGGAAAATCTGCTTCAGAGAGCAGTCTGGTGGGCATGAAATACAAAGGGTTACTAGAGAATTGCTTGATAAATTTTAACTGTTCTTCCTTAGTCTTTGTGGAAATTTTCAGAGCCAACTAAGCCTAGTAAATCAATTGAGTATTTCCACAGTTTTGGTCACCTGAGTATTTGTCAATCTACTTCAAAGGCAGGGGGCTTTACACATAGAAAGGAATCAGTTGTTGCTATCTGAAAAGATCATTTCCAAACCCCACCACCTCTAGGCAGATGGGTTTTTCTGCCCCACATGGCAGGCAGCCATGCAGGAGAAGCTGTTTCTGCAGAGCATCTCCAGAGAGAGGGTTCTGCCATTATGTGCCAAATCTTTGCTTCCTCAGAAGGCTCAACCCTGGCATGCTTTCACTGCGTCCCATTCCCTCCAAAACTAGCGCTACAGCTGAGAAACCTCTGCGTGGACATAGATTTGCCTGTAACAGAATTGCCATAAAAGAAAAAGCAACACAGGATTTGGTGTGAACAGCTTTCTGACACTTTTGCCACTCTGCAAAGGACCTGCAAAGCTGCAAAAAATTTGATAAGGGATTAATGACCAAAGCCATAAGGGCTATTGGTCTGGTATCTTCTATTAATCCAGCTAGGACCTCATACCAAACACACTGAGGACACACTGCTGCACCTTGAGCAAGAAGGCAGTGGAAGGTGGGAGCAAACATTGCAATAGGTGGGAAAGAGGGCTTGTTTGCATCGCTGTCTACTCCCACCTAGGACCAGCCTTAGAAAATGTTTCAGTTTTGCAAAAGAGGGCTGGAATCAGGGAACTGGAAAAAAAAAAGTAACTATCAAAATGCTGCTTCTCAATGACAGTGGAAGAGCCAGCCATGTCAAGTCTATTCAGTCCAGCCCTGTATTCAGAAGAATAAATCAAACTTGGTCTCTTGCCCTCCACCATGGGTCACAATCAGGTACAAAGTAAAGATGTGAATGTAAAAGAAAACAGTTTTGCTGATTTAGTTCTGCAGTTTGTGCTACATAACTGTATCAGGTGCAACTGCTGTTCCTACTATATCTTGTCTTTATTTAATCAGAAAAAAAAAGCCTATGGAGGAGACTTTCTGACTCTGAAGATTACAAGAATTACTCTCTTCCTGAGGTTTTTATATAACTAGATTCTAATAAGCAGAGATGATGGACTCCTGCTTATTCAGGCAAATCAGCTTCTTAACGCTACAGAAATATTTGCATAAAGCAAGCAGGATATAGCAGCCTGTAAAAAGCACATAAAAGAAATACCAGGTTAAAATAACCAAACAAGAAATGGATGGTTTTAAGAACATACTGCATTTATTTGACCCCAGGATTCCTAGCATTGTAACAAACTCCCAGAGTTTCACTCCTTAAAGTGCTTTAAACTCCATTTATATTATTATTATTACTTTTAACATTAATGTACATTTCTGTATAAACATCAGTCCAAAGAGATTTACATTTTTATAAAATTCTTTATATTAGTCGATCAAATTTGCTCTCAAGATGACCAGCATTAAGGCAAATTTCCAAAATTAAGACACTGGAGTTACTCAAGTCAATGCTGTTGTGGGTGAGAGCAGAATTTGGCCCAGTAGGGTATACACAATTATACTTTCTGCGTATATTTCAAAAGGCACAATGGATTACCTTGGAAATCAGTAACACTTAAAAGGGAGTTTATCAAAGCAAATACTTGGCACAGTCCACATCCAGAGGATGCATTTGCTCACCAGCTGTTCTGAATAACCAGCGTGATGACAGTGACACAGTGATCAGCAAAAGGGGAACCCATGTTGCATGAATTCACACAGTACTTCAGCAGACCCAACCTGATGTGCGTACAGCTACTGTAACAGCAAAGTTACTTCGCTGGGCACCCATACAAACTCACTACACCATGAACTTCTGAAATTCTCCTGGTGGAGACATGTTTGTCATTAATGTTAATATTCCGAAGACAGCCAAAAAATGGGTCTTGAACTGGAAGCCACAGTGTGTCCAAATTTGCTACAAAAAAAGGTAGAAAGATCAAGTTAATAAAATGAGAATGATTTTAAAGAACATTAATTATTACACAGCTTTCAAAGGAAGGGGAATGATAGAGGACTACTTGTGTGAATGGGGCCTTTGTTTTGGAAAGGAAAAAATGCTAGTAAATACATGAAAAATAAGAAGCAATAATATTACCTGGAATTTTGCCAAAGTAGAGTGGCTGATGCACATGTCTGAGAGGAGAGGGTGGAAGACTAGTGGTATAGTTACTCTGTGTGCCCACCTCTAGCTGCACTGTGTTCTGCTTCTGAGCCACTGCAAAGAAGCAGGTGAATGAGTACCCCTTCTCAACCCTATTAAAGAATCAACTAGATATGGCACTATTTTTAAATAGCATCTATCTTGAAATTTAACTGAGAGGAAAAGTAGATTTTATTTTAATTCAAAGTCAGATGGATACATCTGGGTAAACTGGGGCTAAATACAGCCCAAAAAACCCATCTTATGTAAAGCCTTGAATTAACACAAGACACTTATATTGTTCTAAAGAGTATTCTCAGAATAAACAGAAGTGAAATGATTAATAAAAATCTGCAGCTGCAATGCTCAGTGCCCACCACCCTTTCAAAGTTTCAGAAGAACAGGTATGTAAAATGTACCTGCAATAGTATGCCACTGTCCATCAGATAGAGGTTGCTTAGGTGTGACTGATATCTGGAATTCTCCAGCACCACTACTTCCAGCAGCAATGACCTGTAAAAAAGTTATCTTTTAAGTTACTGTGGCAAAGAAAAGAGCAGGAGAAAAATACAGTACTTTAAGTAATTTACTGAACTTCGGATGGCTGGGTTTCACCTAGTTTTAAGTCACAGTCATTGTATACATACTTCAGAAATTACCCTCTCCAAGAGGAAAGCAAATTTCCCTAATAGAATCACAGGAGAGGATATCTGACAAATTTTACAAGCATAAATACATACATACCTTTGTCTCTCCCTCTCAGTCTTACAAAATTATGTTAATTATTTTGACATAATCTCTCTGGAACAAGGTCTTTCCTACTAGGCCTTCCTTTCCTTTCCCAAAGCAGTCATCCACATATTTGGCATCTCCTGAGAGAATTTCTGCAATACATTCCTCTGGCCTTTCACACAATTTTGGACTACTCATAATTCACTCGCAAAGCTTGCAGCCTAACTATTCATGATGACATTTTGAACAAGCAGCTGCTTGTGCTTTCTTACATCTTGCTTCTCATTGCTTGTGAGTGCATTATTTTTTTTTCAACATCTTCCACTCTTTTTTGGTGTGATGGTTACAACAAACTCAGTAATGGTCAGGTAACTGACATGCTGAGTCTGCTTCCTATCATGCAGATTGGTGGTGTCCCATGGACCTTTTACTCCTTCCTGTTGCATCCTGTCCACACTGACAGCCAGCATTAATCGTAGTTACTGCTGAAAAAAAGTGGTCAATCTTGCCCTTAAGGAGTCCCCAGCTGTTGATGCCCCTGCTTCCATGTGCTAGCTGTGTCTTGAACAAGGTCAGTGATCTGGGGGAAACTAACTCATGACAAAAAGATAAATAATAAAACCAAGTTCCCTATTTGGGAAAAGAACAACAAAGCTGAGCTTTCTGAAGTTAGACAGACTCATGCTGGTTTAAACCATGCCATGAGACAGCAGGTTCTGTGAAGCACTGACATCTTTCTATTTGATGTCTCTCCAGCAGCAACCACAATAGTTTTGTAGTCCAAGACTCGCATTCAGAAGCTGTTACATTATGAAAAAGCAACAAGTGATAATAATCACCACCATGACATACCCATCAACTAGAGGAGAAGATGCTAACACAAAGCAAGACTGCTCAAGTTCTATAACGGACATGGTTATGGAGCTGCATCAGTATAGCCACGTGATGACTGACATAGGAGTGGAAATAAGCCATGGAGTTCTGGGGCATCTGGCCAAAACCCCAGTGGGTTTTTGCAAAGGCTCAGAAGCCTGAGAAAATTAAGACTGTGTCCTAGTGCTGCATGTGCAAAGAAAGCTTGTGCAAACTAGTGTGCACACAATGGAAGCTGCTAACTTAGGCACAGAGACAGGTTAAATGCTTAATTTTCCACGTGATAGTTTTAAACAGCTATGAGAAAGTTGTTTAACATTATACCTACAGACAAGTGCTGTAATACGTAAGTCCAGGGTTCGAGGTCAGAATTCCCCTTGCTGAATGAGGGCAATACAGCTGAACTGGAAACACCACCTGTACTTACCTTTCTTCCTTCCATGTAAACAGTCAAGTAGTTGTCTTGCTTGTTTCCAGCATGAAGGAGTATACCTGTTGAACTCCTTGGTCGAATGGTAAATACAATCCTAAAATCCAAGCCCATCAGCAAATTACCTGTGGAGAATTAAACAGTGAGTAGAGGAATGATCATAGGAGGAGATAACTGAAAACCACGTAAAAATAAATAAAAAAAATCCTTACAAATACACACTTAAGACATAATTCCGTATACCATAATCTCTACACAGCTTACCAATAGTGATATATCCTCCTTCATTAAAGAAATAAATCCCCGTGTCCATGGGAACATCCAGACATGGAAGTATGCCATTTTTTTGCTGAGGCGCATTCATGACTTTTCCATTCATCTTAAAATTCCTCAGGCAACCCTTGAAACTGTTAATTGGTATTTTCTGAAAGCATATTTCAAAACATGAATACTAAAGCATGATGGCAATTTTTTTAGTAAGAATACCCATTAGTTATTTTGTACTGTTGAACTGTAGAAAGCCAGCTGGTACTAAAGGCACCTAAAACCCATCTCTGATGCAGTGAAAAGGTATTAAAAATTTTAATAAAGAGCTTAAAACATGAAAGTAACAGTTGATTTTGAGTTAACATAACTCCTGCTTGCTGAATAGATACTTCCCAATGATGTGTCAAAAAGACAACATAACAGGAGCTGTGAAATCTCAAGTACACCCTTACCTTCCTAAGAGGCTGTTTATTTAAATCTGATTTTATGAAATGCCCTGCATCATTAATTGTCCATTTTTTTAAGTAATAGGAACCACACATATTTCAGATTAAAATCCAGTTCTACATTCATAATTCCTTAATGAGAAGGATTCCTCTGCTTCTCTACAGATTATCGCTTAGTCCACTGAGGTAAATATTCTGTGGGAAGAGGGTATGCCTGGAATTACAAATGTGACTTTGGTCTTTTCTATTTTTTAAAGAATAGAAATGAAAACAGTACATGGTTGTCATTAGTGTCTCAGCAACACACGTTGAAAATATGGGTCCAGCTGAGAGCTGTGTGAACAGGTGAGGAAAAAGATCTGTAAGGAACAACTCCAAACACCAGTCACAGATGGTGCTTGCTCAGTGCTTGGAAATAGCCCCCAAACTTTTTCAACATGGAAGTCCTGCATATTAACACTTTCACATGTAATTAATGCAGCGTGGGGAGTGTGTGTGGGTGGATGTGTCAACTATTTACCTGTCTTTTCAGTGATGGCAGCCCTCCCACGTAGATTGGTGGCTTAATGCTGATGGCAGAATTTGTTGCTAATCTTTTGTGCTGGGCCCTTAGACCATCAACAACAAGGCGGACATTCTTCCCATCTGTGCTGAAGACCACCTTTATGGGTTGCAAACATAACAGAATGAAAAACCCCAAGGCCAATGAAAGGCACTAGAGATTTTTTTTCTTTAACTTAAACACCGTATTGTTGAAATATTTAAACTAAAAATAACATGCTGGGACCATCAGTCTCTATAAGCTCTCTTGAAACAGAGACCTGTCAACCTCAAGAACTTTCAGGGATAGGAATTAACTTCAGATGACTAAAATCAAATTTCTAATACCTGAAAAATTCAATAGGCTGTGCCTGCTGAATGCTAGCTGTGGTTTCACCACAGTTCCTGTGCCATACTACTTACAGTGTGCCATTGTCCATCATTGTATTTAATACTGGTTTTGATTTTGATTCGTTTTCCTTCAGATCCAAGTGAAAAGACAAAACGTCCTTTTGAAATAAGGAGAGCCATGTAAGAGTCCTCAGACCTTTCCTCCATGAAAACTATTAATCCTCTTGATGATCGAGTCCGTACATCTACAGAAAAATGTAACCTGTAGTGGAAAGTAAGCATATTCAAATATAGGTCTATTTTGTTAGTTGTTGTATTCTTTCTGATCTCCACAAAAATGCCAGTGAAACTCCATTTGTGAAATGCAGAATAGCTTTTGGGTGGAATCATGGTGTTCTATATTGCCTGCATTTCTGAATGTGAATCAAAGTTGACATATTCAGGCTCAGGACTTCGCATCAATATGGACTGTAACTGTCCACCACATCCAAGTCAATCTACTCAGTTTGGGTAAATGTTAACATAGAAAAAAAATGCCTGAACATTTAGAACCACTCTACCATTATGCCCCAAGGCATAAACAAGAAGAAAATCCTAACTCTTAGCACCCAAAGATTCAAGCAGCTTTGACAACTCAAGTACTAGGACAAGAACAGAGAACATTTGTATTACCTGTCTGTAGATGACAGTGGAGGAAACATGTAGGATATGAAACTGTTGGGGATGTTTCCAAGGAGATATGCTTCACTGCTGACATTTAACTCAGTTGGTAAAGTTTGGGTTTGCTCTTTTTTCACGTTAGCAGCTTTCAAATAATCAAGGTATTTTTCGTTCTGTACCTGTAAGACAGAATTGAAACATTTACTATGTGTGCACATGAAAAAAACAACATTTCAGTCTGCACATTTAAAAGTTCCCAGCTGAGGCAATTAACAGCCTCCTCTAAATGACAGAGAAGCTGTTGTCATTCTGGACAGGTATGGGTTTAGGGTGGGACTTCAACACAGAAAAAACTTGCTTCAGATATGAGATGGAAGGACATTAGTAACATCTGAATCTCAGTTCTACAAACCATGGCTGGGCAGACAAAGCCTTGGAGTGAAGACAGTAAAAACAAGCATACCTTGAGCATCTTAAACCTGAGAGGATTTTTAAATTCCTTCAGCAGCATTGGTTCAAGGTTCTCATATTTGCGGCAAGCTCCGAGGGATACACCAGTCTTTGCAGTATAATTAACGAGATTTTGAACCTCAGGGAGCTGACCTACCCTAGAGTGATGAAAGCAGTAAGTGCTGTAACACAGCATTCCTTTTCTTTAGCGTAATCAACATTCAACATTGTATTGTAAAACTGTGTTCTGTACAAAATAGATTTCCCAGTGACCTGATGTTAAAACACGGATTTTTATTTTTCAATGAAAGATGTATGCTCAATGCTGTAAAAAGTATCCATATTTGTCCTGGTTATGCCCTTTTTTTTTGGCTATGGAAAAACTCTGACGTTTTGTTCTCATCTCTTCTAAACAAAGTATTGTTTGCCAAAAGCCATCTATTTTTAAAAAACCAAACAAATATTGCCATTAAAAAAGGGGAAAAATTGACAGCAGCCTTGATTGAATAAGATTTCTGGATCAGACTACAAAACTTTGCTGGTTAATTATACATAACCAGTGGCAGATCAAGAAAAAATGGCAACATCAGGTCCTGCTAACTCAGTGATTCACTCCTTAAATAAGATTTCTAATGAGATTTGTCAAGGGGCAAAGCCCATCACAACTTAATATGGAGCTTTGGTATTATAGCCAAACTATCAGAAAGACTGTCAAAACCAATTTCCTGTGTGTATAAAGAATAACATTAAGTAATGCTATCATTTCGTAAGTTGTACACAGCATCTCTGAGCAGTAAATTACAAAACACTTTACAACTAGAAAAAGCAACAAAGCTCCTTGCCCCTGATTTTCTGTGAGAAGGGTGGTAGAGTTGGGAGCAGAACCTGAACTTCAATTCTGGTCCAGCTCCACATTCACGTGATCAGTGAATTAATACAATATTAATTCCCCACCTATTTTTGTACTAAAAGGACTTTTCCAGATTTGTTTTCTGATGGGGAGGTTAACATACAGGTTACTTCATTGTCTTGCAGTGCTTTAAATGAAGATATCATTTCAGCAACATGATCTAGTGAAAGGTGTCCCTGCCCATGGCAGGGTGGGTGGACTAGATCATCTTTAACGGTCCCTTCCAACCCAAACCATTCTGTGATTCTATGATAATCAAATCAAAGTACATTATTTTTTGTAAACTCTAGACATGCATAAATATTCATCAAAACTTAGCTAAAACAAAGCCCCACTGGGACAGCACTTGCAATTCAAGAAATGCTTTTCTTTAAAGAATGTATTTATACATAACTTTTCTCCTCAATTTTACCTGTAAGATGTCTGTAATGACCAGAGAAACACATGTGAAAAAAGAGACAACATAAATCAGGCACATGATTTCTGTACATATGCTCTCATTTGTTTGTGTAACTGTTTTGGTTCTGTCAGCAAACTTTCCTGATTTCATTACCCAGCTCCCTGTGCAGCTATAATGATACAATCTAGCAGACCTTTTTGGATATGTTTCCAATTCACTATGTTGAGTTCATTCTTTGATTAAAAAACTACTAAACGGGTATGATTCAGACTAAAATTCCATTACATCTGAACAGCAGATTTACTTACACCTCAATACCATGTATAATCTGCCTGAATAAAAGAATATTTGGGGGCAGCAAAGTTAGGTGTTCATGAAGGCTTCATGCATGTAGAAGAAAAGCAATTTAGCAAAGAGTGATTTTAATATGATTAAAGACGGAAAACAGGACAAGACAGACGAAACTAAAATATTTCTAGGCCAAATACCTTTTTATAAAGATGTTTGAGATGCAACCTTCAAAATTATCTCCACCGAATTTTATAGGTTCGATTAATGCCCGTGCTCTTGGAGAGTCAACTGATGCTAATGCTGATTCATCATCAACCAGCAGATGTACTCTGAAATAAAACCACACATGAAATCTAAAGAAATAGTTATGAACCTAAATGAAATATATAAATATAAAAAACCCCCAAACATTTGGCAGATGTGTTTTCTTCTTACATTGTAATCATGCTAGAGCTTCATTAGCTTACTTCTGGGATTTTTTCAGATTTGACTGCTCTGAAACTGCTCTGCTTTTCAGTCATACATATTGAGCAAGAGTTGAAGCTAGTACTTCAGTCCTACAGTAAAATCCTGGTCCAGCTGAAATTCGTGAAAAACTCTCATTGACAGCTATGGGACAGGATTCACCCTTTGTATCAAAATGGTGCACTTGACACGTTATCAACAGCTAGTACAGATAATATTAAGTTATAATTACCCAAAGTTATAGCAAATCATTCAAAACTTTCCACTTTAACTAACACTTATGTCATTTTATGTGTTCCACAGAAATCACTATAATTAAAGAGCTTTTCAGTAAATTGTCTCTTCTGATATCTACATAACAGATCATTATTGAAAAAACAGACACAATATTAGCTTCTTCCCTGAGCCTTTAGCCACCAATGTTAGACAGATTTGTAACTTACAGTGACATAAAGGCTATAGGAAAGAGAAGAGCTTGAAAGCTCCAGCTAGACAAGCAGTCAAAACTCGCACAATCTATAAAAGACATGCATCACTATGTACAGCTGAAACATCACAGGTACCAACATGCACATTCATGGACTAAAAATCTCCTTTTTCTTCCTTATTTCAGTACCCTTTGCTAGCAGTGGCCATTTTTAGCTGTGTATCCAAAGAACGAGCCACACACATTTTTAATATTTTTTCTCCAACCACAACATAAAAGAATCAGATAAAGAACTGGACTCACCTGTTGTCTGTTTTTATTACGGTCACATAATGCATTGACCCATCTTCATATTTCTTTTTTAGTTCTATTTCCTTCTCTCCCATCTTTGCAATTACAAAGCTAGGTCTCAGAAAGATGGTAAGAATATTAGGCTATAAAAGAATCCCACAAAATGATCAGGTAAATGCAAGTGCCTTTAGTTCTTCTTGCTATTGCCTTAATACAGTTCTCAGGGGTCTCTTGTGGGAAAGAAATTTTCTTACACTAAAATTGCATTTCTCAGTCATCTAGTACCAGATATTACACCCTGTTCTGCATGATTAGCATAGTTCCTCTTTTAAAATACCTCTGAGTAGCAAACAGTTATTTAAAAGACTTGTTTAAATTATTTTTACAAGAAGCAGAGTATTCAGTTCTCCACTTCTCAAATGCCTGTTGTGCACTCACTTCTTAACTCCTCCAGCCAGCAAGAATGGAGTTCTGCTTGAACCACCCTGCTTTCTGAGGGACCATAGCTAAAATCAATCCCTTTTCTCTCCATATCATGGTAATATCTCTGCATGAGCAGAATGCCAGTTTTTCCTCAGAAAATTTCCAGCCAACTGTATTAGGCAACAGTTATCTTACTGTGATGGTGGTATTACAGTGCATGAGCTACTCTGCAGAAACCTCAAGTTCAAAGCTTAGTTACTCATCAAACTATTTGTTGGCTGAGTGAAGAAATTGCCAGGATGAGTTTCTCTGGCCTATGACACACAAGATGCCATGCTCAAAAGATTATTATAATAGCCATTTCTTGCCTTAAAATATAGGAATCAACATAAGACTTATGACACAAACTGATGCCAAACTGACAGAGTTAAAAAACAGACATGACTGATCCAGAACTAAAACCAACTACATATTCTAAGCTGAACATGTTTCATACCCATAGATTGTAATTCAAGAGTGTTCCAGTTGATGCCATGGTCTGAAAGCCAAAGCCAACTTGGAAATCCTTGGGAAATGGGAAACCTGCTGCACTCAGGCTCAGTGTTCCCTTCTTGGAGAAAGCTGCAGATCTGACGAGCTGAGAGAGAGATAATAATGCTTTTAGTGATTTTCCCTTTAATCAGAAGAAATGGCAACATGGGACAACCACCCTATTCAACATAATTGCGACTGACTCCAATCAAAACCAAGCACAAGGCAAACTGCAAGTACAATTATTTCAGCACGGAACAGACCGACTGCATTGGTTTCACCAGCATTAACTATGATCTGAGAAACTTTAAAGGGAGATGAGGGCTGCTGAGTATGAGCTGTTTGTCTCTAGCTAATCTTTGCATTGACATGATGGCTTTGAAAGTTTTCACATTTGGGAAGACAAAAGTGAGCAGCTGGAGGAACTATTCATAAGTACAGAGCTGTGCAGATGAGCTACATAACTGAAAGTGTGAATCATAGGACAGAATATACCTGGGCCTTTTTGAACAAAACACATTTTAATACATGAGAAGTTATACAGATACAGAGAATGAAGTTCAGATCCTCTGCATATGGAAATGGTCTGCAAAGAAATTGCTCTGTGAAAGGTTTAGATGCCACAAAGGGAAAGCAAATGAGCACAGACTTTCAGTGCAATGCCATAGTAAGAAGGGCAAATGGAATCACGTATCATGTAAGTATCAGTAAGTAGAAGCAGAAGGGTAGTTTTCATCTCTCTATGCAGCATTAGGTAAGCCTCTCTATGCAGCATTAGGTAAGCCAACACTGAAATGTCACATTGTCCCATTTTAAAAAGAACATAGCAAAACTCAAGGGTGCACAGAAAATAATTGTAAAACAATCAGATGAGTGGAGCAATAGCCTTACAATGAGAGACTTCAGTGGAAGTAGAGTCTGCTTAGCTCTTTCAAGAAAAAGGGTTGAGAGGTCATTTAATTAGGAAGCATAAGTACCTTGGTGAGAGGAAAGATTCTGAGTAGTATTAAGTAACTAAGTATTCTGGCCTAATTGATAACAGCAACTGGAAGCCAACAAGCTTACATGGTAAATATGAATTCTTGATTGTACACATTATTAAGAGTGTGGACTATGTGCTGGAGCAAGCTGTCACAATAGGGGTGGAGGTGAAGTCTCCTTTCTTCCACATCTTCACACAAAGCCCAGGTTCTTTTATTACCGTCACATGTTAACCAAATATAATTTTTGACCTACGTAAAACATAATGGTCCAGGATTTATAGACAAACCAGACTCTATGAACTCCAGCAGAAGTTTTTAAGGAACTTTGTTAGTTACCTTCCAGTCATCTGAACATTTCTTGCTGACACCAACAGTCTCATCA
The DNA here is from genome assembly GCA_026212715.1 of Elanus axillaris. Lineage (NCBI taxonomy): Eukaryota > Metazoa > Chordata > Aves > Accipitriformes > Accipitridae > Elanus > Elanus axillaris. The sequence continues at coordinate 3,185,383 of JANZLQ010000029.1, read as the reverse complement.
AAAATAACAGATGCAGTGTTAGGGTTTTTCACATTCTTCATGCAGCCCCGGAATGGAGGTGTGGATATATTAAAGCTGGTTTCAGGGAGTGGAAGGAAAAAGAGTTCAGTAGCCTGGTATTTCAAAGCACACACAGTATAGTAGCCTGTAAATGCTGACAATATAAAAAATAGAAAACCAGAACAAGAGCAATCTTTCTTCCTTCATGCTGATCAAACCCAGTCTTCAGGATACACTCCAACAAAGATACCACCATTAGCCAAAAATCACAGATTATGATCATGTATTATACACTGGTTATTTTCATACCACATAAGATACCCAATACAGAGTGTGAAAGAAATTGCCTAAGGAAAGAGTTTAGATGGAGCTTCCATACAAAGCCTGTGTATTACAGTCTTTTCATAGTCACTCACCGTTCCCGTAGAGAAGATGGAATTCCACCTAGATAGTATTTAGTGAAAACGAAGACATTTATGTTGGCTTTAATATCAGGACTGACATGAACAGTATTCTTACTTCGGGCAAGCACCAAATGAATCTGAAATAGGTGAATAATGAGAATTACTTCACTCAGCAGAAACAAAAATTATTTAGCAGATTAAAAGTACTTCCACAGAGCAGGCCACAATGTTGAGGGTTTTTTTCCCCCCTCTTCCTTACTTGTGCCTTAAATCCAAAATAACTGCAGTAGTTCAAAGGTAATTTGCAAAATTTGGGCATTTAGCCAAAGCAAATGCCTAAGGAAAATGCTCTGCTATCCAAATGCAAGGTGAAGTTTTATTTTCCTCAGGGAGATTGCCCTTAAAATACACGTCACCTAAGATTCAGATATTGCCTTCTATTTGCAGTTGAAGATTCAGGAGCTGCTGCCTGATACAAAGACTAGGTCAGTCAGCTGGCTGGAGGTAACCTGACCCAGTACTCCAGCAGACCCTGCAACCTACACTATTTAGTTGGAGATGTAGTAAGGGGAAAAGCAAGAATTAATCAGCATGGCAATTTAACAATGTCTTTACGATCTCACTTTAGTAGTGCTACAAAACAGCCAGCAGACTGAAGCTAAGTAGACAAGCAACAACAAAAAGACTACCAAAAAGTGATCTCTGTAAAGAGCAGCCTGGCCTGAAGAAATAACCCTTAGGTGGTGAAAACGCTAATCTAAGTATTAAAATAATGTTAATAATTGCAATGTACACAGCTGTCTCTAAATAAAGCAATGCTCTGTCAATAAGTTTTTTTCCTTGGTGGTTTTTCTGTTAAAACTGAACTTATTCACAGGAAAGCACAACAGTAGAAAGATTAATTTTCACATGTCCAAACTAATCCCCAACGGTTTGATCCCCTCAATGCAAAAGGAAAACTTCACAACTAAACTTACAACAAGCTGTTTAGTTTCAGCTAATGTCTATTTTTACAAATAATGATCACTTGATTGTTTAAAATTACATACTTGCTTATATGTTCCATCATTTACAGTTGCATTGGTTTCTATTTCTTTTGGAGGCTCAGAGCCAACTTTGTATCTAAAAACTGTATGACCATCTTTAATGAGCACACTGATGAACTGATCCTGCAGTAAAAAAAAAAAGTCACCACAATTAAACTGCCAACATTTCATATATGTTTCACTGTCATGTGAATAATTGTAATGAAGCTATCTAGTTGTTTCAGTAAAGCTTTTTGGGGAAAAGATGATACAAAGCAGGCTAAAACTAACAATAATAACAAGTAATAAACTGTTACAAACGGGTCTGGTATCAGCTCCAGATTTATTCTCCAAATCTTTAGAGAACTTTTTGTCATTTCAAGATGTCTACTAACTTTTTACAGCATGGTGAAATTATCCACAACATGTCACAGTGATTGCAGACATGCCTCTAGTACTATTAGATAAGTAGCATCGCTGCTGTTTTGAACAGCTTTTACAGGTATAAGTCACCACGTCACTTTCCAAATTCTTCCTCACTCTGTTACCACCCATATCTAGATTTGGGAAGAGTGCCCTTCCACTTTTGGAGGATTTCAGTATTTCAAAATTCGTTTGACTCAAATTACATCCTCCCTGCCCGCCCTCAGTTACAAATTCTCTGCATGGCCTAATGGAGGAGCTACTTGGAATGATTTTTTTCTCAGACTTGACAAAGTGAGTATTCAGCAGCCATTATAGAATCATAGAATATCTCAAGTTGGAAGGACCCATAAGGATCATCAAGTCCAACTCCCTGCTCCTCGTGGGACTACCTAAAACTAAACCATATGACATTAAACATACAACAGAATCTACTAATCTGCCACATGGACAGAAGTTATTTCTGTCTTTTAAGAAATTTCCTTACAGTTACTACTAAATCTAACATGTTCTCAAATAAGTGAAGATTTTAAAAATATTCTTGGACCACAAAACAGACAGAAGCATTCCACAAATTACCCCATTTGCTGCAAAAAACACAATGCCTTCATCTGCAGTAGTTTCAATTGTCTGCTCGTAGCGTACTCGGCTGTGGGTATTTGGTTCTTTCAGTGTGACACTGGCATAACCAGTGCCTTCAAAATAGCTTTGGTCAGTCTCTTCTTTATACCTGTAATAATTCAGTGTCACAGATGTGAATATATGAAAGCAAAAACTATTACCGCATGGACTTACTGTCATAATTTTTAAAAAGTTTAAGTGAAAGCATTTAGTACAGGGCCACTAATAGGGCCAAATTCTGATCTAACCCAAGATAAAACCTTCCACGGGCTTCTATTGGACTTGCATATGGTCTTTAGAGAGGAATCATTAGTGACTGACTTTTTTGCACTTAATTTAATATTTACTTTATAAAGGAGGTGAATACATTAGTCCATGAATTGTGTCTGGGTATTATAACATCTAAATTGTTGGCTAGTGGACTGAGATTGCCATAGATGTAAATCCTGCCAACACTGAGGATTTTCTCTAAGAAATGTAGTAAAGACCAAGAGTTAGAAAAAAATCACCAGTTTAGCCACAGTGTTATTCTTCTGGATGTGAAAAAACAAGAATTCATAATGATGAAAATTGCAGAACTGTGAAACACTGTGTTTATATCATACCTTCTGCAGGGTTGCACTTCAGTGGTATTGAGATTAAATGTCCTCTTGAAGTTGTAAAGGCTGATAATGTGCTCATTTAGGTTGTCTAATTCAATGCAGCCTTCATAATGAGGATAGTCTAGCTTATGTGGAGGCTGCAAAATAGTGTCACCAAAAACATTTGGTCAACGTCAGCTGACAAAATTGTACATTGACATGTAACTGCTAAGACTGACTGCAAATATTAATAAGGCACATAATATGACATTCTAAATATAAAAAAATTATTATATCTTTGTATGTAATATCTGAACCATCTGATACCACCCCAAGAGTACTGCAGCACAATTTAAAGTAGAGTCATATGGCTGCATTGGGAATAGTACTTAGCAGGGCTGGACAGGTTTCATGCTGTCCTTGGCAGATGAAATACCATCACACTCCCTTCTTTGAGTTTTAGCATACTATAAGCCTGGCAGCTTCTGTAGGAAGTAGCATCTCCTTGCATTCTGTCTTTTCCTACTGACATGGATAAACTTCACACAGCCTTTGAAAGACTGCTAGTTCCAATCTTTGCTTGTAAGAACAACAGAATGATTAACACAGAAATCTCTTTTAAAGACTAAGCAGCTCTTTGTACCCTAAAATCTGGTGGGTATCCTCCAACATAAAAGACTACAGTGCTGGGATCAAGATTTAGGAGAGTGTCACTGCCTCCACTGCTTGCAGTCAAAGGGCTTGCGTACTCTGGAGAAGTTGATGTTGCTGCTTTGATGTAATTCAACTTCACATACTGGTAAATCCTAAAACCAAAACAGACAGGCAAAATATCACATCACACTAATAAAAGATGTTCTCAACAGGTTTTGGAAAAGACTGTTGTGCACTGTGGATCTTATACCTTTCAAACTTAACTTGATCCATAACAGCTTCCTCAGTTTCGCTTTGAGTCACAAATGGCTGCACATCTATTTCTACATCACCGTCTCCCAGGTTATAGACACAAGTGAGGTGACCATCCTTCATAGCCATACCAATATAGTCCTTGGAAGCCTAAGAATAGCAAAGCAAATAATCATTAATAAATTATTAATGTTAATGAAGGCAAAATACAGCAGCACTTCCTTAGAGACATCATCACACTGTGCATGAGTCATAAGAAATCCACCCACCTAACGATAAGAATTGTTATTAAGTTTATCAGTTCTGGGAAGAAAAAATTGTAATCTTGCAAGTTGCACTGATTCAATGAACAATGTGTTACACTGATTCAGTGAATATAGTCATAAATTAATTGAAGAGATGTGTGGCTTTTTATTTTTATAACAACTGTAGCTAAAATAATTTTCACATTTGTAACATCTCCCAGCTAAAGCCATGAAAACATGGCACCTTTACTAAAAATTACTCAGCGTCTGTGGAATAACAAAGATGTTTGGATAACACTCAAAGACAATGCTTCCTACTGAGGTGACTGGAAGCAGTCATTTTGCCAAATAATTCACGTTTTATTTCTCCAACATACCATATTTCACAAGTAACAATTAAAATTCTGTCAACAGATATCCTGGCCAGATATTCAGGGGATAAAAAGGTGAAATCCAGTGTAGAACAACTACCTTTAAACAGCTTTCTGTGTATGCACAAGAGTCACTACAGATACAGATGCTGTCAGATAACAAGACTTAAAAATACATAGTTAGAAACCACATGCAGGAAATTTTTTAAATGTTTGATAGTGCTTGAGCAAGCCTGAATGCACAAGTAGGTCTGTACTATTCTGCATATTCAGAAAAGAAAGAAATTAAGAGCTGAGGGACTGAATTTTAGAACTTAAAAAAACCCAACTTTTTTTTAACCAACAGAGAAACTCACAGTGACTTATATTGTGAAAAGTCAAAGCTCTGACACAGTAGTAGGGCTGACTTTGTGCTGACTGCTGCAGAACCTGATACTTCTGACAAGACTGTATGATGGTATCCATGACTGAGAAGTAACTTCCAGAGATGCAAAACAGCAGAGCATCAAAAGGCAAATCAGTGTCACCCAACAAGTTACTTTGCCAGCTGAGGAATAACTATTCTTCACAAAACACTTCTGCCACCACATAATGGCAATTATAAAGAAATAGGCCAACAGTAGCTATAAACTTCAGTCAAAATAAATCATTTCCCATTTGTTTCTCAAAGCATGTTGTCTGTTCTAAAAATCAGATTAAATCTCAAAATATACCTACATCTTTATTACCCAGGTACAGTACAAACTTATTTGATGCCCTCTGGGAGGTGTCTAATCTTGTCTGAGGTCTTTGGAGAAAGAAAGAAAGTGAAGTATAGCCTTTCAGATCTTCAAGGTTGCTCGGAGGTCGAACCTCTACACCAGAGCTGCCATTGAACCTCATAGGAATAGCAACCTGTTAAGAAAAACAAAAGTCAGTACGTTGTAATTATGTATTGCTACTACTCCTACTTATTTCACTGTTGTGTTTAATTGCAAAGTAACCTATTATGTATCCTAGTCATGTTACAGCCATCAATTACTACAGATTTGGACTCTGATTCTACCAAACAATATAATTAGGAAACAGACTGAATGATACAGTATTCTGTATTATCAATACTTAACACAGCACTTTTTAACTCCAGACATCAATTAATCAACTCCTACTGTGCCTCTGACAAGTAATTGTTACCTTCACTACACAGACAGGGAAGGACATGCCCTGCAGCTCTAAAGAGCAAGCCTGTGAATTATTTAGATGTCTACATACATATCCTGCTGCCTCACTTAGCTGGACTTGACTGTCTGTTCGAAATTATAATGCACCTCTGATATTAATAAAGACAGGTCCTATTACAGCTATTTACACCACGGTCACAGATTCCTCTTATTCATTCTAACTGTAGGTTATTTGTGATGACCTCAGTGATGCTTCTCTGGGATCTGAGACCATGCTATCCCTTGAGCAACTACAGCAGTTGATTAAATGGAATAAGGGCAGTCTAATAAAAAGATGCTAGTAGCTGACTCCCAATGTCATGGGGCAGCTGGAGCCATGAGAGCACAGGGCTACACAACTCATATGGGAATGCCAGTGTTCCACTGGCCATGCATGGGTGGAGAGCCCTGCCTCTAAGCTGCAGAGCCAACTCTACCCCTGCTGCCAAAGCCAACACAACATACCTTGGAAGGAGAGAGGCTATTGTACAGTTAAGAATTACAAAGATGACCTGGGGAAAAGCCTTACGGGAGGAGGATGTAGCAGGATGCTACTGCATCCACTCATTTTTATGTACAAATTATTATACTTTCCATCATCACAGTTAGTTTAAGTGCTGGGTGGTGCTGTTGAATTAAATTTATGTCTGGTCTTTCACACACCTTTTAACAAAATGATTTAGAAAGAGGAACAAAAGTACTGCTGTGTCCAAACCACCGAGGTCAAACATGATTGCGATGTTCAGGACAGACCTTATTTGCAGCATCTCTTGCCTGCTGAATCAGCTCTCTTATGCGATTTACGTTCTCAGAGATGTTGCTTATTGGCATCAGCTGTTGGTTGATACTCTCAATCTTGCTGAACAGATCTGGAAGTTTGTTTGTCAATTTTTTTACTGCAATGAAAGAAAAAAAATCATTGATGATAGAAAGGAGGAGGAAAACATGCAAAAATATGATATGACTAAATGATTATCATAAAAGCAGTGAGCAGGGTGATGACAGAACTGCTTTCATTAGTCCTACAATACTGAAACTAGCAGTTTATACAGAGGTTACTGTACTCCTGGAATTTGTGGCCAAAGGTATTTGCAGAAGCAGACAAAATCAGCAGTTCCAAAAATGTATTGGATAAATTCAGGTCCAGAAAGAAATATTAAATAGAACAGACAGGGATGTGCTCTCTAACATTATTATGCCGTGACTGTGGACGCTAGGGGAGGATGAGGATAATGGACAGCAGACAGGGGTCAGGCTTATGTGTATTCCTGGAGTAGCATCTTCTGCTGCCGCTGTTGGAGAGTGAAACTGGGGTAGGCAGACTGCTGGCCTGACCAAGGAGGGCACATCTTATATTCTTGTGTCAGGATTGCTAGTCATCACAATTCAGTAGTGAGTCTTACAGTCTATGGGCAGGTTATTTCAGGAGAAAAGGAGATACTAGAAGAACCTCAACTTTCATTAAAACAGGAAACCATTTTTCATCTCCTGTGACTGAAAAAAAAAAAAGCCTGAAAGTATTAGCAGACTGCAACTCTATGATGCAGAAGGCAAATAAAAAGAAACCCACACCTAGCATTTTTCTAAATATGACTTCTAAGCCAGTCTTGTAACTGCAGGGATGACTTACGACTCTGCAGTAACAGGACTAGCTGTTCTATTTATCTTATTTAAAATGTTTTCTCTCACTTGACTTTATCAGACAAAGTTGCTGAAAAGATGAAAAAAGATGCTGTTTGGGATTGCGATTGTCCCTTATTTTGTATTCAACACAGGCTTTATGCATTCTATTTCACTTAATTTCAGCTAACAAACATCTAGCCTAAGCTAACTGTCTAGGTCCCTTCTCTAGTCAGTGTAGCAGAAAATAACAATCACAGAGTGCCTAAGGTTGGAAGGGACCTCTGAAGGTCATCTTGTCCAAATCCAGTGCTCAAAGAGGGCCACCTCAAGTCAGTTGCCCAGGACTGTGTCCAGACGGCTTTTGAGTATCTCCATGGATAGTGACTCCACAACCTCTCTGCGAAACCTGTGCCAGTGCTCAGTCACCCTCACAGTAAAAAAGTGTTTCTTGCTGTTCAGAAGGAACCTCCTGTGTTTCAGCCTTTGCTGCAAGAGTACATTGCTGGCTCATGTTCGACTTGGTGCTCACCAGGACCCCCAGGTCCTTTTCTGCAAAGCTGCTTTTCAGCCTGGTCACCCCCAGCATATACTGGTGCATTGGGTTGGTTTTCCCCAGGTGCAGGACTTCTCCTTGTTGAACTTTACGAGGTTCCTGTCAGCCCATTTCTGCAGCCTGTTGAGGTTCCTCTGGATGGCAGCATGACCGCAGGTGTATCAGCCACTCCTCCCAGTTTTGTGTCATGGGCTAACTTGCTGAGGGTACTCTCTGCCCCATTACTGATATCATCAATGAAGATGTTAAATAGGATTGGACGCAGTACTGAACCCTGGGGTAACGTGCTAGTCACTGGCCTCCAAGTCTTTAGAGACCAGTCATGGTATCAGTTTTTAACATATACCACAGAGTGGCCTGAATCACCTTCTGCAGTACCTGTCCCTTTCCACTGGCAATAAAGGAAGCTTAGAATACCAGCTTATGCTAGGTGCCTAACTTTTGCATGACTAAAATTTCTGCTGCAAAACTGACCATGTTCACCTGACAGTGACTTAGCAGGTCTCAGATAGCACCTGCAATACCTGAATTGTTTGCCTCCATCAATGCTTTACTGAAGCCAGCACTCTGTGTGCTTCCATATGTGCTCTTCATTTTCTCCACATCTGCTTGAATTGGGAGCAGTTCATCCAATACGTTAGTCGTAACATCCTTGGCACTTTTTACCATGTTCTTTGCAGTGGTGATGATGCTGTCAATGTCATCTGAAAAATATACAAATGCATGTGCAGATTCTTATAGTAATAAATGAAAGAGGCAAACCAAAAGTGATCAGTAAGTAACTGACCTCTGTTTATCCCATTGAGATTATTTTGAAGAGTGACAAGATCAATTTGCAGTGTATTCTTCTTTCCATCAGCAACAATGAGTCTTTGCTTTATGTCTTCAAGGGTTGGACCAACAGCTGTAAAACAGTGAACGTCCTGTATGAATTTTAAACAGAAATACCACCTCTTTGTTGGACAGGAGGTGTTGCAGCAGCAGCCTGCACTCCTACATAGCTCATGTCACCACTGAGCATTGAACGCACTAAAAAAAAACATACACAAGGCAAAGGATTTGCTGGACAGGGGTACTGCAAAGGTGTATAGCATAGCAGAGGTAGGAAATCCACTTTCTCGCCTTTTTGCCATTGGAAATAACCGTCACAAGATGTCCCACTGTAATGGAACTAGCCTCTTCTGGTTAAATATGTGCTGCAGAGCTTTGATGAACAGTGAAAATTCTTGTTTCAGTGAAAGATTGTCATGCTGTGCCAACATTTCTACTATCACTTTCTTTCTCAGTACCTTGCAATGTCCTTTCAGTCTCCTGTGCTTGATTCAAAAGTGTACTGCTCTCAGTTTTTAACTTTGCAGCTTTTCCTGATAGGTCTTCTCTCTTCACAGTCTGGTAATAGAAGCACGGTACTGTAAGACTGCTTTAATAATTATACTAAAATTTAAAGAGTAAAAGAGATAGCCCAATCCAGTTTAAAAAAACATCTATACAAGGGCAGAGATTTCATGTGAAGAACACATGAAGAACACTTAAATAACAATTGTCAAGATTAATTTAAGCATAATACAACCCTGGTCTTTAGCAAACTTCTGACAGATTTTGGGGCATTTGGAAGAAATTACTAGCACACAGCTGTTAGATACTACTCCTCTGCTGAAGAGCTTGTGCATATTACTAGTGCAAAGTAAAAGAGAATACCTAAAGTCACTGCCAGTGATTACTGGGCTTGCATTATGCAGATTTCTTTATTTTGCACTGAAAGGAACAGCTAGCATTCACATGGACAGCTTCATCAGAAAGGCAGTAACGAGCTTGCTTAGTTCTGAACCAAGGCTAATTCATGAACCTGCAGAATAGCAGCTCATATAATGCCCACAGACAAATATGGCATACCGAGACACACAGGTCTTTTTTTGGTGCCTCTCTGATAGTTAAAAAAATATCTAATTGTAACAAGTTTACCATCATTTGGCCACTTACAGGTACTTACCAATAAAGCTGAGTCAGCTGCATTCCCAGCTTTCTTGGCCGCTTCCTCTGCTGCGTTGATGGCATTAATAATATTGTCATAGGCAGTAGAAGCTTCCACAGCACAGCCTACCAACTCATCCTTCCTGGCACTGTTCTTTATTCTGTGGGAAACAGGTTGAAAAATTCAGCCTTCTGAAAAGACTGTGGACTTTGACAAGTATTCTGGACAGACCTGAACTCAGTATTTTCTAAGTAATGCCAATATGGAAAATATTTTTAAGTTAGATCTGTAATTTCATTCTGAAAAAATACCAAACTTGGAGGCAAACCAGTATGAAAAGATTCTTCAGAAGATGGGATAAATTCAGGCCTGTGAAAAAGCACAACTGTGGGCCTCCAAAGCAGTCTTTAAATGATTAAGATAGGGAGAATTCACCAAGGCACAAGGTCAATAAGCCACCTCGACCACAGCCCCCCAAACACACTTCAGTTCAGAGGATTTCAGAGAACTATAGCTTCCAGACCATCTCTGGCTGCTCCAGCATCCTACAGGAGCGGCAGATGGAGCACAAGATGGAGCAACAACAAGACCTCTTGTATTTTCCCCCAAAACCAGCACAGCGGCTCTAGAATCAGAAACAACAGACAAAATCCCTTCTACCCAGTCCTCATGAGGTATGCAACTGCACAGTATTATCTGCCTTGTGTTTGTGAGAACAGCATCTTCTTAACTGAAAAAATCACACTGAAAACTAACAAAAAGTTAATGAAAATGTGGTTTTTATCCAAGAATTTTGCAGATGAGTTAGGTATTTTGGAATTTAACTTTTTGAGAGTTTCTGGTTGGTGTAATGACAAAATGCAAACAATTTGCACAGGAAAAAAGAATAAATCAAGATTTCACTTTTTTCATTTTGTTCTGGTGTACCATAGAAGGCCTCCAAAACCTCACTCATATTTCCAAGGTACAGTACAAGTAATGGAGAGAGAAACACTTGCTTCATATAAAGTTTATCATATTTTTGCCTTTCTAGAAGATTCCTTGAAGGATGAGAAAACTATAGGAAGTATTTTCCTCAGTAATGCTAAACAGGTGTGTCTGAAGACTGCCAAGATGGCATTTCTTCCAATTATTTGCCCCAATTCATTGACATCAAAAAAGTATCCCTGACTACGAGTACAGGAAATAACACTACAAAAAAGATATTCTAAACGTCTTCCCACTCCGTACATGAGGATATTCTCTTGTTAGTAAGAAGTTAATGAAGTGTTAATGCAGCAATATAAAACTGTGTTATGGGAGTCCCCACTTCTGGGGTGAGGGTGGGGAATCCGGAAAAATACAGGAAGACCGGTTTGTGGGGAAAAAAGAAAAGAAAACATCTGTACCTCATGGAGAAGCAGAAAAAGACAAACCTAATTTCTTCCTAACTTGACAAATCATCTTTAAAGCAAGTGAAGTTACAGACAAAGCATTGCAACCATGGATGTTATGTACAAAAATTGCTCATTTACAGGAACAGCAACATACTCTTCCAGTTGTTTTGCCAAGTCTTGCAAAGATTTGGCATGTTCCTCAGCTCTCACCACCAATGGTTCTTTGCTTGCTGATAAGGAGTGATTTGTCAGCTTTTCATTCATATCCTTCCTTGCTCCATCCAGCTGAGCAGCCAGGCTTTCATATTCCTACAGGTTTATAAAAATAAAATTTTATTTGTATTCATACATATTTGATTTTGTCCTTGTCTCCTTCAGTGTTACACATACCTTGCACCTGAGGAGACCAAGGGGAAAAACATTCCCTTCCAACTTACTGTGCAGGTTACTGGAAACAACTGCTAGTCGTTACATTATGCTTCCAGACCCATTATGTAAAAACTGAGTCAGACCAAAGACCATTCCAGCCCAGTACCCTGTCTCTGACAGTGGCTAAAAGCAATTGCTCAGAAAGAAATACAAGAATAGCACAACCACTTACGGTATTTCTTACAGATATTCTCCCAAATTCAGGTATCTGCAGCTTAGTGTCTTCTTCGGACACATCACAACCCTCAACAAGCTCCTGTTACAGAAACCTGTGCAGGCAGGTTCCTCTTGCACCCAGGGTGGGCTGTGAGATCCTTCCCTTTTTGTTAGGCTCAGATAAGCCTTGTGTCTTAGCCACTGAGCTATGCCACCCCTTACAGTGACAGCAAGATATTGGGGTTTTTAACCTTAACTTAAGAAGGTTAACTATACCTCTTTGCTCTTTTGCAATAATCCAAGTACAGTGTTAGCTTGCGTCAGGGAAGATCGGGCAGAGCTCAGAATATCCAAGATATCCTTCTGTTGTAGATTTGCCTCCTCAATCCGTTTCTGAGGAAAAATCAAAGGTTGAGTAACACATGACTGGGTGACAAATGAGAGGCAGGGAAACCATATCTACCTAATCTAGTCTGCAGTAGGATTTACCAAAGGTACTATTGCTGTGTTAATCAGATGCCTATACTGTTTAGGGACTAATGTTATGCTACTGATTAGAAGAGTGAGAAAACTCAGGAGTCTGCAGTAGTATAGCATACAGCTGGGCAGCAGGCTACAGTAGTTCAGTTATTAGCATTCAAAGTAAAAGCAGCATGGGTCAGCTGAAATGAACCGTCAGGACAGACCATCTAAGTGTCTGATCTCTCAAACCTGGAAACTTCAAAAACAGGTCATGGGGACTACCTTGATCTTTTATATTTTCTCAGAGGCAGAAATGATTACAATATCCCTTCATCTGAGGATCTTACCAGAAAGGGGGAGTGAAACCTCCCCACCTTACCCTCTTGAAAGCTCTGAAGGGAATAAAGCTTCTTGGTCTAGAGCAGCCCTGTGATAATCCACAGTGTAGCTCTAGTGTAAAGGCACACCACAAACACAGCCAGACAAGTGGTGTTGCACATAAGGATGCGTTAGCTCTCTTCAGTTGGGTTTCTATCATTGTAACATGTCAAATCTCACTCTACCAGAGAAGTGTATGATTTATGACTTGTACACAGGCATCCATCTTTTAACACAACTGTGCATACTTATGTGGCACACATATTGTACAGTCCATGCACATAAAGGTACAACTAAATATTGAAAGGGACAGTTGAATGTAGAAATTCTTTTGTTCAAGCAGTATTAGCAAACTGCATGGACGTGACTAAGCTAAAACAGTGATATATTTCAGCAAACCCACAATTAAAAAGAATGGGTCCTGCAGCACACCTTTATTTCTTGTACTATTTCACCAGCTCTAAAAATCAAGCACTGCTCAGGAGCAAGATCTGTTTGTTGTCACTTTTCTGATGAGACCTCAGAAGCAGTTCTATAGAGTATTAATCCCAAATAATTTAACAGTATTGCACACATTATTGCTCCCATCTTTCATGGCTGTAAAAGCCAAATACTTTAAGGAACTTATTAAAAAATTACCTCAGCATCAAGAATTTAATCTAGAATAGGAAACAAAAAGGTTAGTGGCAGCTGAAGAGAAGGGCTAGGCAGAGACTCTCCTCCCCTGCTCTCATCAGAGCTATGTCTTGGTCACACTCTCCTGGTCACATAAAGAGGCCACAATTGGGGGCAGACTACATTTATACCTGTCCATACATACATCAAAAGATGGAAAGAGACCTTGGAGAAATTCTGAAGAATTAGTGCTACTTGGCTTTGCAAGATCAAAAATTTGAGAATCAAAGATCAAAAGCAGCAATTAAAAGCACTTATCTCCTGAGGTTTAACTTTCTTCTCCCAAACCCTGACATTACCTTAATGTCTTCCAACAGAACTCCATTATCTTTGTTTAAGTTTTCAGCCTGCTTGATTTGTCCCATTGCTTCATTCAGAGCTTCACGAAGGTCAGTGATTTTTGATTCATATTCATTCAATGAGTCCCTCACAGTTTTAGTAAGTCCATGATTTTCTTGGTGGTACTTTTGTAGTTCATTCTTAATACGTGCCAGTACTGCAGTATCAGGACCAGAAAGAAAAGTTTTGTTCAGAGAAGAAGGGAACCAGAACAAACTTCCTTCTAAAGGGCTTGACATTTAGGATTAGAAGGCTTTGGTTGTATAAAATACTGAGCATCCTTTGCAGCCCTAATTTCAGTGTTACTACAGCAGAGATGCTATTCAGCATCTCACTGGATCAAATCTGCTCACAGGTTTGCTGCTGCAGACACAAAGCACTGATAAACATTTATTTGGCTATTTATAATTTAAGTAAGGATGAAGATGATCTGCAAATACTGAATTGTTTTCTTTTATATGGAACTAACACAATTTCATCAACAATTTCATCTAGAAGGTAGACATTTACATCTGTGCTAGTCATCAAAGCTTCGTCTGTAATCAATGGAGAGATATAGACATTTAATCTCAAAGAAGGTAGAAACATAAATGAGGTCAAATGAGTCACACTCTTAAGAGCGCCCATTTCACTGCCTCCAAGACAGGACACAGAAGAGTTACTCAGATGTAGGTATCAAAGTCCAAATTTAGGGGAAATTACTATTACTCATAAGGCCTTTCACATTCCTCAATTAGGCCCCTGGTTAGGAGATAAGCCTGTGACTTTGCTGTTGTTCTTGCTGTCTCTAATGTCCGTAATCAGGTTTCTGAATGTCCCAGTCAAACACAGGCACAGAACATAAAAGAGAGTACAACTAGTGCAACTAGAAGTTCTGAACCCCTTATCCTTGTATGATCTGGCCCTTGGACTATGCTAGCAGCTTCTGAAAATTTTTTGTTAAATTACATCTGTAATTCCTCTAAAATAGCTGCACGTACCATAGCCTACATATTATAATACACAGAAGTGCTGCAAAAGTATGTGAGGATCAGCTACATATTTATTTTACTAAGATTGATCTAGTTATGAAAGAAGGATCTGCGGGGTTTCTTCCCCAGCTCAACTCACTTTCTTCCATAACAAATAAAAATGCCTTTAAACGCCCTCCAGAACTACCGCTTTCCTGTTGACCAATGACTGCTACAGATCCCAGGGATCCATTGCAAAATGCCCCTCCCTGCATTCCATCCCAAACAATCAATAATGCTTCAGATTTAAGATTGATCTTTCTAGTGGGTAAGAAGCTGAGAGAACAAGCCCTTACGCAGCTGAGCTTCTGTTCTCTCCTTCTCTGCCTCTGCTTGAAGCTGTCCAAAGTTGCGGTTTCGCATCTCCGTCATCATGCGTTGAGCTTCGGCCAGTTCTTTGGCAGCATCTCCCAAGGGCAAGTTGTTACCTTCTTCATTTGTACCAGCTATTTGTTCCAAGAGCACTGAAAGAAAGTATTGTCAAAGTCAAAGAGAGGATGCGCTTAAGCCTATGCAAAAGACACAAATGACAGGGCCAGTCTCTTTCCTGAAAAAGACATGCCTATTCCCAAATTCCTTAATGAAGCAGACCCATTTTGCATTAATTGTATTAAGCTGAAAAGTATCCCATGTCACATGACCAGAGCTAGTAAGATGGCATCAGGCCATTTGTCCCAGATGACCAGGTTCACAGCAATAATTTTAAGCTTCTAACTTTAAAGAGCCTAGGATAGCAACCCAGACTAAAGTCAGACTAAGGTCAGGATAGTAAATTGTTGCTCTAAATGTCCCTGTGGTAAAGCTTCTCTGTCCCTATTCACTACACAGGGAAGGTAGGCTCCTAAACTAACATAATATACTAGATTTCTAACAGGAAGAGTGAATTCCAGAGCTATGTCTAAGTTCTAATTGATTAAGTTGTTTCCTAATAAAACGTCCCATGCTTAATTAAGAATACTGTAAATAAATGGAAAATATTCCATAAACCAAAACAAGTTATGGAGTTAGAGACTAATTTTACCTTGTATATTGTTGACAACTATTTGTATTTGTGAAACCAAATCCTTTCCTTTCTGACGAGTTTGGCCAAAATTATTAAATAATATCTCAGCTGCTTTGTAGTTCATTTCAGCCTAGCAAGGGAAAAAACTGATTAGATTAAAAATACCTGGATACAGCATGCTAATATGTAGTCAAGAGATACATATTTTTAAATTGATTTGGTAAGTCACCTTTTCCTGGAGAGCATTTATATCATGATTTAGGTTAATGAATTCTGTCTCCAACTCATCTACCTTTGAACCCTGATTACGAACAACAGAATGGTAATTGTTCAATAAGACCTGAAAAGAAAGAAAAAACCACTCCAATAAATCACCCATACACAGGAGACCAAAAAGTAAAAAGGCACTGGGTTAGATCTTTACCCAAGGTAAATAAAAGCAGCATTACTGACACGAAGGCTGACCAATTGCTGCCCAAAACCTGGACTTTTTTATCTGTAAGCATTGCAACTGCTAGTCCAACCAAAGAAAATTTTTTAGGATATATTTTGGTATTGGTAACTGGAATGTTGGGTTTTTTTCAACAAGGCAGAGACATGAAATGCTAGAAAAAGCCAGAGCTATAGGAATACCTCAGAGATACAGCTTTCAAGGTGAGCAGGCCTCAGAAAAAGCAGAGATACTGACTCTCTTTCAGAGCATGACATGGAAACAATAGCTGTCTTCTAATAAGTGAAGCCCAGTGCTGTCAGCATCTAGTATTTGAAATCAAAAGTTGATGTATGTTTCCTTGCAAGCTGACAAAAACATGGCATAAGTTCCTAGGTTCAGCTCTTACACACTTAATCTACAATCCAGTTTTCTGTTTATGTGTGCCTACCTTTAAGTCCTTGATGCGTGTTTCCAGACTTCTCATCTGTTCCAGTGTGTGGGTACTCGCATGGACGTTTTGCAGCTGAGACTTAATCAGCTGAAGCTCGTCACCTATTGTGCTCAAATCCTTCAGCAGTGTAATTACACAGCTATCACAAGCTGGAAGGAGCATGAGCAAAGGAAAACAATACCTATTATTGGTATTTGGTGCAGAGAACATTTCACTGAGTACTTTAATAAATGAGGTGCAATGAAAACACTTTGATGCTTGTCACCTGGTGCCACCTGAAGAACAAAGGCAACAACAAAACCCACAGTATTAAGGAGAGTGACCAAAGCCAGAAAAAAGGAGGAGGCCCCATTTACATCTGGCTAGCTGACCACCTCTTTTATCATTTTTTGAAGTGTTTGGTTGAATGTTTGCTTTTAAAACATTCATTACAGGACACCTGCAATCCTTTTTATACTCTGCCACCCTTAAAAGAGTCATCAGTATGTAACCAAAGCCAGCAGAAGGCAATCTCAGTGCAGTTCTATTTGTTACTTACAGTCACAATCTTCATTGGGATCCACATCTTTTGGTTCATTATTGAAACATTCTGAAATCACAAGATGTCATCAGTAACCAAAGGTTTCTTATGGAAATACGACTATTGCATTTTCACCCTCACTTTTCATGGCTGGCAGCCATTACAACATGGTGCTGCCCTTGCATAAATCCATACCCACTGTGAACAAGCTGAAATGCCCAAAAGGCTTGGGCATGCCAAAACATTCAGCTCCCACTTATGCTTTGCTGAGATCAACACCTTTTTCATCCCTCAAAGGAAACTGACTGTAACCCACCCCAATATATGCTGCTTGGGTAGCAGCAGGAGGCTCTCTCACAAGAAGTGTGCTGAATGTATTGCTAGAATTTGCCTAGAATAACACCAGCAGGACTGGAGCCAAGACTATACTGTTAAAGCATTTTACCCAGGACATAGGTTCAAACCCTTTATCTACCTTAGCATCCACATTCAAAGCACAGATTCTAATTCCCCAAAGGATGTCTTACCCACAAGGAACTGAGAAATGTTTATGGCCTTCCTTCACACCTGCCACAGCTTGCAAGATTAAGGGATTAATCAAGCTTGAGAGAAATCCCCAATGTATGCATGGAAGGAGGCGCTGTACGTAACCCAAGGCATGGAGCTTTGACCACAGATACAGGTAGTATATAACAAGCATTGCCCTCAGACTTTCCAACAAGCTAGCACAAGTGACTGCCTGTCTAGTGTGCTGTTTTGTTTTGCTTGTTTGTTTTACAAACCCCATTATAAGATGCTTAACATTCTCCAGGAGCACGTGGGATTGTAACATCCTGGGATCCTAACTTCTGGGAGGCAGGAGAGGAACTGGCTCCTAAAAATGCCATCATATAGGACAGGAATCTCCCCATGTTGACGCCCAAGTCCCTTTTAAAAGGCTTGGTCCTACTGCCAAACTCTCATCTCCTCTTGAAAATGAAAAGGGCTGTGCATGTCTTTTACTCCGAAGGAAAAGGATGCACTCAGGGTACAGACTGCTGCTGTCAAGAGTCAACAACAGCTTGCAACTGGGAGAGGTTACAGTGATAAAATTGGACCTGAACTTTAACAGCAGCACGAAACGGCCTGGAACAAACATTTCCTTTGGCACTTGCACATTAAGTCATCAGGAAGTTAAATGGGATCGGTAGTGAGTGCTGCTGCCAAAAGGAGAGAAGTCACAAAGCATATATTTGTAAGAGAACGAAGCAAATTATTCTGAAATTCAAATACCCATGCAGTTCTGCTGTTGTGTAATTCAGCTAACACCAGACACATTTCAGCTGTTACTCTGAAGTACCAATTAAACAAAACTATTATTACAGCTTGTGCACAAACAACATCAGCCAAGAAATGGTGAAATGAAAAAGTCTGGCCAAGTGCCAAATATCATGCACAGGAAACCTGCGAGAACATGCCGCGCTGATGATCACACAGGGTTTTATTCCTAATGTGGAGAAAGAGATGGTTGATCAGAATATATAGTGGGAGACAAACTGAAAACAAACTGGCTTGTTGAATTTTGCCCTACGGATTAGTTTGCCCTAGCAAACTCTTGCTTCAAAAAGAAAGGAATGACAAAAAATCAAACACTGCTTGGATCTGTTCCACACAAGGTATAAATGTAATAAAGATGCATTACTCCAATGATGAAATATGAAATGAGAACTAGCTATTGAAAAATTCCACCAGCTGCCAACAGCAGTTCACATCACTTGCTGGTTTTCTAATTTCTGTTACCAAGGAAAGATAAGGTGATCCTTGGCAGTCATTTGAACGCAGTATGAAGAGCAGTGCAGAGAAATGAAGAGCATGGAAATATTAGGAGTTATTAGTTTGGCAGTTCACTAATGTCTGAGAAGGAAAAGCTGCCTCCAGGGAAAGAAAAGTGCAATTTTATTGGGGAGTGAAAATATGGGAGAATCAAGGTCTTTTTCAGGAGCAGTGGCCTATGTGTTTCTGTATAGAAATGAGTATGCCAAGGGACTGAAGTACAGGCAGTCTGAGGAATAGGGGCTTAGGCCCTTTACTTCAGAATTGTAATAGATAAAGCAAATATATGCCCATGGCATAATATTCTCATAAGAGCTTACTTAAGTGCAGTACATGTATGACTTGATACTGGGAAATTCATGGATGTCTTAGATGGCAGAATGTTATATAGCAGGATTTATAAAACAGCCTCCCGAGTCAGGTCCTAACTTCCACTGTAAACACAGTTACCTTGATACCTAAGATGGCACTTCCTGATGCAGACTCTGAAGATGTCACTGATCTGTCCCAAATACATTTTAAAAGGTCATATTGAGACTGCTTGGTTTCATAAGCTCATAACACAGGCTGGCAAGTTATGACTTAACCATGTTAGAGGAGGAACCATAATGCAGTAAAAAACATACCCGTGAAACAGAAAAACAAAATAAAATTGGTAGTATTTATGAAGGGAAATACACGATGAAATGATTTACAAGGGTGAATTTGATTACTGAGGACAGCCCCTGTATTACCATGGTGTTATGTTTTAGGAAACATTACTTGTTGCCAAAAATGATCTGCATTTCCTATAAGTCTACATCTTTCCTTCATTTCTGCTTCCCAGAGAGAAAAATGCTCCATTCCATATTCACAGGCTCTCACATACCTCCAGTCAGACGGTCACAACTAGCCAGCTGTCCATTATTATTACAGTTACATTTCTGACAGTAGCCTCCATATTTCTGTGGATTTCCAAAATATCCTGGAGCACAGCTAGATAGAGATAAAAATAACTTTTATTAAATATTTGAAGCTACTTTTGTGAAATATACGTTTCCTTAACAAAAAACCTCAGTTATTCTCCTGAAGAAACTTTCAAGAACTTTTGATTTCATGTCTTGACTTAGATAAAAAGGGTATATTTTTGGTTTACAGTATCCTCTGCACTATGCTAAAAATATCTTTCCAAGTACTGCAGATTTTTCTTCTAAAAATAAAAGAATTCCCACAATGCCTGTATAGGAATAATTCACTTAATCTGAAAAAACACAATGCACACAGATACAGATACATAGAGAACTGGACAAGGTTTAACACAGCAAACCACACCATTCTGATCTGTGATCCCACCAGAAAACACATATTAAGGACAATCATACTGCAAGCACATGTTGAGATTTCAAACAGCAATGGCACTGAATGATATTATCACCCTTCTGCTGGGTGATACCTCCTCTTGCCGCCTGCCAGCAAAGCAGTCTCTGTGAATGATCTCTAAATATTTTATAGGTAAAATATATTGTCCAGACTGGCTAGCTAATATTCCCAGAAGTCACTCTGTTGTAAGATCTACAGGAATGGTAATGTGTGATCAAAGGGCCATGATGAGCAGCTGAGGTACAGCCAGATATGGAAGAGAAAATCTGTCTATAACCTGCAGCTTAGATGTCAAAGCTAACAGTCTTGAAGGACAAGACAATGTGCTACTGTCTTCAGGCGAGGCATGACTTATTGGCCAGACAACATCACTCCATTATGCTTAAATTCCCCCCGATCTGAAACTCAGTGAAACTGCTTCCTCTGCCTATCTGAAACTGCCACACTGTTCTTCTTGTGCTTTGCCAAACTGCTACAATTTTCTAGCAAAAGAAATGGCTTCAGCATTATTGTTTGTATGCTCCTCCTGTGGAGCACATCAGAATGATTTGCGGTGAAGGGTATGCGGTTAAATGCCTTATTGTTGCTGTTGCATAACTCAGAACACTGAAGCACCAAGTACAGGGGAGGAAATAGGAAAATGTCTTCAACTGGAAAAAGGAAAAAGTAGGAGTCATTTTTACCAGAAAGAGTGCAGGATGAGGCAAGGCATATGTATATATCCATATATTACCCAATACAGACATATCTCCTGTATCTCCTTTTATGGTGCCTCTCAAAAACCTCAGTCTTGAGAAACAAGTTACTTACTGTTCACAACGAACTCCAGTATAGCCTTCTTTGCAGAGACACTGAATTTCTTCACCATTTGCCACACAGCCAGTTGCAAACCTTTGAGTAGAAGCAAAAATATTATTGTGAGCACATCATCAAATAGGTTTTACACTCTAGAGGCTAAGCTCAGTTAAATGACCTTCAGATTAAAAGTTTTTATACCACCAAATTACTTCTCAGCTAATTTAATTGCCTCTACATAAATCGCTGTGACTAATTCTTTGAAGCTCCATATTCTTCCTCTAAATTCTTTCCTTAGACTAAAAAATAATCATTTCCTGACCCTCTGGACTGAGTATAATAATTGATTACCCAAAGGAATGCCTAAAATAAACCTTATTATTGATGTTCAAACATAAAACAAGTCTGGGTAGCTATTTTATCTTACTAGGCAAGAATCAATAGCCTGTGCTAGACAACATTTCCTCCTGTTTGGATAGCTTTTTTTTTTTTCTTTTTTATGGATGGAAACAGTAGAGGATATTTTTATGTTGCTAATATTGTTTGGGTTTTTTTTTAACCAAGGCAGAATAGAGTTGTGCACCATTTTGGGAAGCCCTAGAGTGTATCTGGTTAACACAATGAACATTTTTATCTGCTCTTGCCAGCATACTCACCTAGATGCAAATTTCTCTGGGATGAAAACCATTTTTTGGCCATTGTTTGGGAAGGAGAATGCAGGAGGTGAAGCAAGGATGGGCCACGTTTGCTATTTCAATTTTTTAATCTATGAACCATTGGATAAAGCAAGTCTGTGTATCAAAGACAGATGTCTGCACTAAGAATTACATATAATTTGACTGAGTGGAAAGTTGTCAACTCCAATCATGCCAGGTGGGGTGCATTTCCTATGTCACGAATGGTATTTACCACCCTAATGTGCAGCTATGAAGCTGCATAGGTTTATGGTCTCCCTAGGTATTTCACCGCTCTTAAAGCAAAAGAGAACTAAAAATATGTTCAGTCAGCCTCAGGCAAGCACCTGCAGAAGAGGCCAATGCTGTCAAAACCAGATCTATCAGAGAGTTCCCTGATAAATGAAAAACCTGTCTGTTGTCTGCTAGTGTAAATCTCTTACTTAAGGCTACTTGGTGTTTGCTATTGCACCTGGCAAATACTATTGTGTTTCCTTTAGCAATTCATAGCTTGTTTGGTTTTGTTTTTTTAAATTTGGTTTTATTTAACACATTTCACATTTGAGTACTGACCAATGATGACAAACAATGTGGCTAAACATACCAGGCATTTAAAATCAAATTTACTGCCCAGTTTTAAAAGCCTGGCAATCTTATTAGAACCAAGGAAATTTAATTTTTTCTAGCTCAGTATGTTTGTACTTCAAACAGAGCTTCCACCTGAAGAGCAACCATACTTTTTCAGAAATCTAGAGATGTGCTTAAGAGCTTTAACATTTCTATATTATTTTTGCATCTTACTGAGTTTTCTGAATTCATATAAAATGCTTGTTTCATTGTTGTCACTTATCTCCTAGACAGAGTAATGGTGTTAAACGTTGAGCCTAAGGACAACTTATATCTTGCATTTCAGTAAACAAGAAAGATTCTTGGGATATGTCCAATAAGGGAAAAGAGTTCCATCCTGTATTTCTCACTACTACAGAGTTACTGGTGGTTTTGTACGTAAGCCCATTACAACTGCCTGGGGCTCTCCCAGGTGATAAGCAGCATGCCTTTGTGGCTCAGGAACTCAGTGAGAATTGGAATACTCTGCTTATTAAAAAAGGCAATGCCGTGAGACAGAGCACCAAGTTACTGCTGGTCTAACATACCTCAAATGGGTCTGATGCCCCACCATGTTGGGTGATATGAGAATACAGAAAAAGATCATTATCCTCCTACGGTAGCAGGGTTTTGGGTTGGATTTTTTTTCTTTTTTTTTTTTCTTTTTCCCCTCCCCTTTACCCTCTGCTTGACTACTCGTGAACTTTTACTGTACCTGTTTGTATAAGGGCAAGGACACACCCGACAGGAACCTTGAGTGGCATCTCCAAAATAACCATCTTTACAGCGCTCACATTTCTCCCCAGCAGTATTATACTGACAGTTCTTCAAAAGGAAACAAGCAAGACAGTTAAAAGTGCTTTACCACTCAATATGGCTTTATTATTATTACTGAAAAAAAATTATAGCCAATCTACTCAGAGGATATGTTCTTTCCCTTCCACATAATCAAGCATTTACTGCCAAACTGCCTTCATGACCAAGGTAGATTGATTCCAGTCATTCTCTAATTGTAGAAAGCACAATTAGCTCACTATTGCGGAAAAGCAACAGATAAATAAGCAGCATTAAACGTATTTTAAAAGAAATTCAATCAGATGCATAGTTTGTTACAGAACATTCCATTAATCCACTCTCTATGTCTTGATATTTCAATTAAAAATAATTATGTTTAAATGGAACTTTAAATTTTGTATTTCAACACTAATTAGAAGGCAGATATCATTTAAAAGCATGCAAGTAATTTAGCACAAGTACATTCTTTTAAAAAATCCACTAAATTAATATAAAAAGTCTTTCTCTTAGTAGATTCAGATCAGAATTGAATTTCATGTACTTTCTCCAATATATATGTAATTTATATTTATCTCGGGTAACAGGAATAAATAATGAAAAGGCAAAGGCCAGGAAAACAATTGAAACTGCTACAACTCAGCCACTTTTTTCCATTATAAAGTTGTTGGGAATTATATCTTATTTTAGAAACATTCTTATTCCTGGTGCTAATTGTCACACACATTCAGTTGGACTCGGTGATCTTAAAGGTCTTTTCCAACCTAAATGATTCTATGATTCTACTTTTATAATTAAGGGGAGAGGATGAGCAAGTTGCTTTTGCATTACCTAAAGCAATGATAATTTAAAATAGAAGTTGTTCAAATACATTTTTGAGCAGCCATAAAAATTCCATGCGACAGACACTCAAGAAGTCTAAAAGCTCCCAAGTTCTAAAACCGTTTTCTTCAATGTTATCCTGGGTTCAGCTGGGATAGAGTTAATTTTCACAGGAACCTGGGAAGGGGCACAGCCGGGACAGCTGACCTGAACT
>JANZLQ010000029.1:3080034-3161054 GCA_026212715.1 Elanus axillaris | reverse complement strand
GACCTGAACTAGCCAAGGAGCTATTCCATACCATGTGACACCAAGCCCAGTATATATATAGGGAGCAGGCTGGGGGGATCTCTCAGCTTTCGGTGGGGAAGTGGTGGAGCACCGGGTTCCAGGTGGTGAGCAGTTGCAATATGCATCACTCGTTTTGTGTATTCTCTTATTTGTATCATTATTGTTCTAACCTCTCTTTTTGTGTTGCCCCAGTAAATCATCCTTATTTCAACCCTCGAGGTTCCGTTTTTTCTTTCTTTTCTCTTTCTGGTTCTCCTCCCCATCCCACTGGAGGGGGGTGGGGGGAGTGAGGGAGTGGTTCTTTGTTCACGGCTGGGCTGAGACGACGACAAATGTGCAACAGACTGATCCAGTATCCCACAGAACTGAGGGTATACTAATAAAGTGAAAGATGGAATAAGAAAGTGGGAAGTTGGCTGGAAGCAGTCACTGAGCAGACTGCACTCCCATTTCATGGATTTTGATGACTTCGGGCTATGGTTGAAGGCCCTACTACCATGTTTTGCAGCAGAGGTGCCTTTTTCCCTACAAATGAGAAAGTTTTGTCTCTCCCACCTCCTCTTACACTCCATTCTCCTCCACATTTCTCCACACTTGTATTCCCTCAACCACATCAACAGCCCTTCCCTCAGACCTCTGCACGTAGTAAAGCCTAATTTGTTTTCATTTTGGTTAAGAACTAAATTTGTGGCTCACTTGTGAAACATCCTGGGAAAGAACAGGAAAAGCTCCGGTTCACATAAGGGCCATTTAACTAGGGGAAGCTAAAGTAATATGAAGGCATTATGTTTGTAGAAGGAACCATTTAAAAATGCAGCCACTATAAAAGCTGGTGCATATATTCCTGCAAAAAGCTCATGGAAAATTCAGGCTCTTTCTGAATAATTTCTGCAAATTTTTATAATCCTGAAGAATAAATTAAACTGCAAAAGAGTAAAAGAGAGGTATTTAAAAATACTTGTGTTGGTTTCATCTTGGAGCAACCCCCCACCCCAGTTTATCTCCTGGCTTTTGTTTTGCTCCCTCTGTCTACAGAAACTGAAGCATTTCCATAATTGCCAAAGAAAGTTTAAGATATTTCACATATAAGCCACTCTGAATGTGCTGTTCCTCTAGCTACATGGTGTAGAAGGACTGGAGAACATAATCCAGTCCTTCCAAGGCATGGTGGAATGAAGCCAGAGCAGCAGCTCCCTCACAGGTCTTCCGTCAAGTTTCACAGGGCCAGAGACACTCCTGAAGTCACAGCATCTCTGAACCACCATGCACTGCAAACTCTGAAAGGAAAACTCTCAGCCAACTCCATATGCGCCCATGTAGTACAAGGAAGCCCGAGCAGAGTGTGTCAGGGCCACAACAGAAACACCTATGTGCATGGGGTTACGTGACATGAAACAACACGTCATGGGATCAGCAAGTCTCAGCACCATGCTGCTGCTGAGGGAACACGCCTTTCAGGAGCAAAGGCAGGGACCCCGAGGACACAAAGCCTGTTTTACAGCAGAGGGTTGGCTTTTTCCTACACATGAGAACCAGTTCTTATGTCTTCTCCACCTCCTCCTGCACTCCCTCCTCCTCACTTTCAGCAGTGCAGCACTGCACCCCTCTCCTCCCACCAGCCATGGTGGGGCAGGTATTGCCTGAGCTGGGGTGGGTTGCACTGCTGGCACAGAGGAAAGAGTCGGCCTGGGCTTAGCCTCACCGGGCCTCCTCTGGGGGCTGTCACCAGAGAGACGCTGCCATGTGAAGCTAGTGGGGTCCAGTGCTCCAGGACAGGAGCAGGAAGGAGGCCAAGGCAGCAAGCTTTGCGCTTTGGATATGAAACTTGACAGCTCTGCACTGGGAAGCCTCCTTGTCTTCTCTGCACCACTACAGGTCTTTGTCCCACAGCTCCTCTACAGAGAGACAAACTTGCTCCTTATTAGGTGGAGGCTCATAATGGAAATACAGGCCCTCTGGGCTTTCATTTTTCACCGCATTATTCTGGATGACTTTGCTCACCCTAGATTTTGTCCCACGGCCAAGTGTTGATTTAGCTCTATCTAGCTGAAAGTTAATCCAGCTGTGAGAAGGAGGGGATAAAGAGAACCCTAAATCACATACTCCATGAGGTAAAAGTGAAATTTGCAGGTTTTTTCCCTTTATAATTTTCATCTGAAGTAACACCTCCTCATCTTTATCGCTTTGCTGCAGCACTTTCCTGTCATGGCCTGTCCTGCCTGTCCAAAGCAGCAGCCTGTAAGTCATCCCCCAGAATGTACTGAATTGGTTTATAGTTTCCATTAAAGCAAGAGGGTTGGTTAAGACGAAGTTGGGGGGAATGACATAACGCGCAGGAATGCACCGCAGGCAGAATGAATGCAGCATGAGCAAGGAAGAAATAACAGAGAAGACAGACCATGAAAGACGTTGGCAAGACTCTTGTTTACACAGTAAGTGAAAAATTAGTGAAAAGTTTTTAAGTGAGAATTTTTCAGAACAAACTGTTCAAAGAAGCATCATGTATATAAGCTGCAGAAGCACAGTCGGCGAGTTGTCACACTTCCATTGCTAGAGGACTGATCTACTTCCATGAGGCTGCTTTGGGTTTAGTACGGTGTGCCAGGGAGCAAAATCTGCCCCACTATATCTTGTGTAACAGCTCAAATTTTCTAATTAATCTAACTTTTATCCCCTTTATCTTGTCTTATTTATTCCAGTGTTTTTTCATCCATCTAGCTGTACATTAAGATTAGTGAAGTTTTACCAGTGCTGATTAAACAAGAGATTCTGCAAAGGCTATGCTATGCATGAATGTGCTGTTTGTCAGCACTGGCAAACCCTAGTATCTATGTATAAAACTAAGGACTGCATATGCCAGGATAAGACCCATATTTATGCTCATTAACAGTACAGGATATAGAGAGTGAGGCATGCAAGGATTATTTCTGGTTGCTTGGAATTTAACAATACTATATAGTCCATAATGCAGTAAGGTAAATGGTTTCTCCCCCTTTTTTTTTTTTCAATTCATTCCTTGAATATTAGTACTTACAATACATTTTCCAGTACCATCTTGACACCTATTTGAATTTCCATTGCAGTTGCAGGGGACACAGCGTCCTGTAAGTAATCCTTTATTCTCACGATAAAATCCAAGGCCACATTCCTAGAGAGTAAGCAGAGAGAAAAAAAAAATAGTGAGTGTTGGCAGAAAGAAAGTTTTACAGGTTATGGGAAGCATATTCTGAAATTGTTTGCTATTTCCAAGGAGCAGTGGAGGTGTACATTTTGTTGCAAGCTCTTCTGAGCCCATATTGTTGTTTAAATTATAAGTATTTTAACACAGTGAATAGCAATGAATGGAGCTGAAGATGTTTCATGTGAACCCTGTGCTCTACACTTTGTGGTAGCGGGGACTCCATCATTTTGACTCTAACCTCTGAGCAAAACACATTTCCCGTGGCTATTACAAAGATGTAGAATATGACTTTTAAACCACAGAAGATTTGAATATAGATTCACACAACAGTGTTCTCAAAGAAGAACATACAGAAATTTCACATATTAGCTAGTGGTTATATGAAATCTTGATACTAATGTAACTACGGTGTATTGCTTGGAAATACTTCTAATGAGATATCTTTTACAGGAATTCATCATGACTTCCACAGTAAGTCTATCTAGAGCTATACAAAGCCATACTTAGACAGAGATAGGTGATACAACAAAACATACAGCAGTCAAATTTCTAAGTACAGGCTTGCCCCGGAAGCCCGGGAAACATGAGAAGAATGTTCAGCTATTGAGGGCACAGGAGCAGGAGCACAGACTGTCAGATCAAAGTTGAGTTTAAAAAGGGAGCTGAACCAGAGGAACATTATGAATGAAGCAAGAGACATGGAATTAGTTAGTCCACACCAGGAAGGTAGTAACTAATAAGTTAGAACCAGGTTCTTGCTTGGCATGGGCAGGGAAAACACAAGGGTAGGGAAAGTACAAGGAATTCCTCCTGGGCATGGAGCCTTCCCGGGTAGAGATCAATTCAAAAATTCATGCCCACCTTCACTGCTCAGCACCCTCCTGGCACACCAACCACACCAAAAAAATGACTGGACATAAGTCTGTCCCTTCTGTTCCCTAGCTCCTTTTCCCTAGTAACTAAGCTGGTGTGGTGCAAGGAAGATCAGAGGCTGTATGGAAGAGGGGAGAAAGCTGTGCTCCCCACGAAGCCAACACCTCCCAGGTTCCTGCCTCCGGCAACATACTTCTGCACTGTACCTATACCTTACCTCTACCTCACAGTTAGGGGCTGGCCACAGCAACATTCAGAAAACAAGTGATACTTGAACTTGAAAGCCATAAATCTTTTCTCATAGCAATTGTACCACCAAGACTGATGGGACTAATCTGAAGAGCGAAGGGTTTGTGGGATGGTGTCTCAAATCACGTTCCAGTGGTTTGAGGTATAAGTATTTATGCAGGGCAGGATTAACCAGTGAATTTATCAACCATATAACCACTGGAAAACAAAATTTAAAAATTCCCCTTTCCCAAAGCAGATCCCAAAAGAAATATTGAGTTATTGCTTTTTAAACAACAGTTGCTAGTGGCACCTTTGCCTTCTTTAGATGTGGGATAAATGAAAAAAAAAAAAAGGTGTGTAGAATACTAGTATCATCAACAGATTTTAATATTGACTTCAGTGTGAGCAAGGACTGAATTTAGAATAGGCACTTGAAATTTTTCAGATATATTTTTTAAAGGGTGAGTATGTTCCCTGAACAACAGGGAACCAATATACACAGCTTCTGAAGAAACTAGGGCCTGAAATGTATTAAACAGCACGACTAAGTAAAACAGAGGCTCTCATGCATATAAACTTTATTTACTTGAAGTCTCTTTTTGGAGAGCAAAACGAATCACTCATTTTAAAAAAACATCCAAAAGCAGTTGGAAAAAATTAATGTAGCTTTTTGTTTTTCTATTTATGCTGTCTTTAAAACAACACATTTGGAGTACATGGGCACTTTGTTTTCGAAGCAGCTTTCATGATACTGAGAAATTGACTCCATATGAAGATAAAGCTCTAGGCACTTTCAAGTGCTTAGGAGTTCAGGCTGACTGTTTTCAAGTAAACTACAATTTAAAAGCGACTTCTCGGACATGCTTTTGTTAGCAAAGTACTTTGAGATACAAGAAGATTAGCCTTCTTATTACTTATATTTTAAGTAATGCATAAGTTGTTAGCAAATTGGTTCATTTAAAAACAAAGAGAAAGAAGGAAGCAAGCGAGGAAGGGAAAATGAACAAATTACCTGTCTCAGGTAAAAATCCCTTTGAACTTGTTGCTGCTGACTCCCCTCCCGAAGGTGAGGATACGATAGCCTCTGTTGCATATCTTGTGCTAAACAATGCCCCAGAGCTAGGAACGTGACAACCAGCCATCCCACATTCCTCAGCCTCTGAGCTTGGGCCATCCTTTTACTTTAGCTCCACTGTGAACATAGGCTGCCGTCCTTTCGGTGCTCACCCTTATACTCTCCCTTCTTCTCCAGCTTCTGACTCAGATTAATGAGGCTCTGTGCCGTGATGGGCCCCACCTTTAAACTTTATACATGAGTCAAGTTGTACAGCACACATTACCGTTTCTGAGGTTAACAAGTAACCCTGCAGTTCCTGTAGCTCAATATATACCTAAGACAGGGTGTGGCAGGCATCACCTCCTCCCCAGCGAAGGCAGCCAGACAGAGCTAGGTGATTAGAGCAGTAAATCACTGCCTGAGTAATGCTGCATAAATATACAGGGCTTATGAACTACCCAGGTGAGTGTCTTGATCACTTCCTTTGCTATGCATTTCCAGTAGGTTATATAAAAAAACCCAGCAGCTTTGTTCATCAAGGCAGTAAGCAATGGGATGGCAGTAAGAATTTCAGTCAATGCTTATCAATTTGTGTGTGGCCCAGAACATCAAATGTGTGGAAAAATAAGTTTCTAGAAATATTTCCAAAATGGTATTCGACAGATGATGAACAGCTGCCCTGAGCAGTGGATGCACATTAGACATAAGCCAACCACAGATGTTTTGTTCAGTCTCTCTGCAGCTGCTTCAGTCTAGATATTATTCTTTTATTCTCATTTCAGAAATGTTTGCAAGGTTAGTACAGCAATTGCTGCTTTATGGTAACCCTCAATTATTTTTTGAGAGAAAATGTCTCATTCATATTTGTGCACTCCGTACGGTGCTTATCTCTCCAGTACTTCATTCTACTGCCTTGGGTGATTACACATGGGAACAGTCAAGCTCTAAGCTAAGCCAAGTGACAACCAAAAGAATTGCAGTTACAGGAACAGCATCAGGGACAGGATATACAACTGCAGGTAGGATTTCACCATTCTTCAGGTAACAGTATTACTTTGCAATGCTTACATTATCTTTCATAAAAATATGTCTGAATATTTTTTGCAAATATGTTAACTTCAGCTTTCAAACCTTTTCCTATAAAAACAGAAAAGTATCCAGAATTATCTAGGTTCAGGTTACTTCCCTTGGACCCTGCTAAAATAAGGAACACCAGGAATTTTCTCCATTGTGTAGGGTCTCACAGACTTTGATCAAGTCCATTCTGACCTTCCCTCCCTTAAAGTAAGTATGACCAAGACTATTCAACCTCTCATAAGGCATCACAGAAGAATCCCTCATTATAGTGCCTTATACATGTAAAATGACGTTCACAGCTTCACAAAAGCAATCACAAGTTGAACAACCCTACAGTGCTTCTTAGACAGTGAAAGTATTTGAGCCATTGAAAGTGCACGTGCTTACAAGAAACACATTTAATTACCTTAATAACTAGCCTGTTCCTCTAACTAAACCAGTATGTATAGCTGTAGGCAAGACAGAAGATAATGGTACGGCATGGAGGCAAACGCTTCCTACCTGACATGAGTCACCAGCATACTCTGGAGGGCAGGAGCATGTCTCTACACTGTATGCAATGCTGCCGCTTCCTGCGCTGGTGGCTTCTTCCAGCCCAACCTCACCAAGGGTTAATCGCTGAGTCTCCGTGAAGTAAAGGCCTCTGATGTACAAGCCATCTAGTCTAGACAGGATTATCATCAGTTCTTCTCTGGATACAAGGTTATTGCTGCTGGCGTGCCTGAAGTTTCCCTGCACATTAAGGGTACAAAATGAGCACAGCCTGGCGGCTTCTTAAAAAGAGTATCTGCAAAGAAGACAGGATGACAGAAAAAGGGAGGAAAAACCCCATGGAACAGACCTCTATAGTGCCAATTGGTGTGGGGTGAAATAGAGGTCAGGAAAATAAATATAATGAATGTAGACAGAGGATAGTCGGGAAAAGGAATAATGAGCACAAAAAGGGATGTACGCTGTACTTTGCAAGGTACTTATGGCTTTGAGGTATCGAAAAGTGAACAAGCATACAGGTTCTTCTTCAGTCATCCAAATTTCTTTGAGGGATCACCAACCAAACCATAAAAGGGTGGGGGGAAATGCTTTTATTTTTAAGAGTAAGCAAAGTTCTACAAATCTAATCTTTGAGGGCTGCCTTCATGTGCTTTCTTACTACTAATAGACACAGCATTACTGAAAATTGAATCTGGCATGAAGAAACATCATCTTTGTTGCCTATACATGAGATGGAAATAACCCAGTTCGACCTTCTGAACACAGATTTAAGGTAGGAATAATCCCTGCTAATTTCACCTGCCTAAATGTTGAACACCCGTCCTAAGCTACATACCTAGACACCAAGGAAAACAGGTAACAGTTCATTCCATCCCTGTTAAGTACAGTCTGGGGCTGTGATGAATCACCTTCCATTGATGACTGGTTCAGTATTACTCCACTGGCCCCAGAGGGAGTGCTAAGGGCTAGGTTGGACAAGATGCCTAACTTAAGGGGGCTAAAATTAGGTGCCGTGAACCTGAACCTAGGTTCAATATGGAGGTAAAGAGAGAAAAAAATGCTTATATTTAAAGATCTACAGTATTTAAGTTTATATTTATTAACATTATCAAGCATTTGGCATTTCTGCACATACTACCTGCATATTTTTACATACCACTGGGAAGAAAAGGGAAGGCCATTCCATTTTCATTTCTTACCTCAACTAGCTGTACACGGCCATAATATTGACGGTCTGGCAGTGGGTTGTTGGGATCCATATAAACAATTTTCATTTGCTGGCCCTATGTGAGGATGAGGATATAACATTGCCGTTTCACTATTTCTTATGGTAAAGTGTTCAGATGCAATAAAATTTGGTGAAGCACATTAATTCTGTTCTCTGGGGGGATAAAAACTAAGTAATACTAGGAAAACTGTATGTCATTTTGTCAGCAAAGTGGTATAGCAAGCACTGTGCTCTAGTGTCAGCACGGTTTTCACTGCTTTTGCTTATTAACAACCTTGCTTTCAAATAAACCACCAAGAGAATTAAATTAATGCTGACCAGTTTTCACAGGAACTAGTTATTACTTTTGAGTAAAAACATTTTTGCATTTTCAAACACTCTTCTCTGCTGCCCCACCTTGATGTCAGAAAAGGCGCTGCCTCCCGGTATGATCATTAGAGCTTGCCTTGGAAATTTGTGGCTGGCATGAGAAGGGGAGTAAGACCAATACTGAACAGAGAAACACTCTTTGACCTGACATCCTGGTGCACAAACAACTTTGGATATTACTGTAGCACTTCATGAGGCATATTTCCCAATGAGAATCCTATAATACTGAATTAATATTTCTGATGGTCTGAAGAAACAAGACTACCCTCTTGGGCGTTTCAACAAATTGTAAAAGATCCCAATTTTGGCCAGAAAGTGGTTAAATTAAAAAACTGTTAACCTAAAATGAATTTTTACTCCAGTCCCTTGAAGCCTTATAATTATGCTTAATTGTATGCTGAAGAAAATTCTCCCAGAATATGAGATAAATTACACATGGAATACAGGACATATTTTGCAGAGTCAAGGCCATACTTGTTGACAAGTATTCAAGGCACTAATTAATTTTTTCCACAGGTGTATTTTACAGGGAAAATTCTGTTTTATCTTTTTATTCACTCTCAAATTAGTTATGCTTAATAACATGTTACTTTGACAACAGAGATAGCTGTATTGATGGCTTTGATCAAAATGCAGTAAAATCACTTTCACAGAAATGCAGCAAGTTGCTGTAAAAGTTAAGCACACTATAGGAGCAAAATTTGCCATTGTTGTCAGGTAACAGAAAAAAATCATGGTATTGTTATTGCTTGAAAGAAAAAAAATGATATTTCAAAACTTACTGTTAGTTGTATATCAGGTCTTTTATCCAGAAGAACCATGCCCTCACTAGGTAAGCCAAAAGATTTCACTTGGTAACTTAGGAAGCCACCATACGAAGAAAGCTATAACAAAATGCACAAGACCAGAGATACTTTACTGCACTATTGCTTGATATTAATGTAAATTTGTATTCAAGTTTACACCATCTTCCAGCACTGTAAATAGTATATTTACTCTTTGTTCTTTAGACCAAATATGAAAATATGTGTTGCTTGGAAGAAATTACTTTTTATTTTGCTTACTTTTTGAGCAGTAACCATTACTGTCTCTGTGTACCTGCATCAGGTTTGGGGTTTTTTTTAATACCTGGGATCACAGCATCTGTGTCATGGAGAAATTACATATTCACATAAACTTTGTTCTTCCCCAGAGTCTACAGAAGAGATTTGGCTCGTCAAGAGCAGGCGTCAGACTGACAATGACACTAGCAATGAACCCCATGAACAGCCATGGATGAAAAGGAAAAGTCAGACTAAGCATGTTTAAAGGTGTCTTTTATAGGCGAGCATTTTCTAAACTTACTACAAACACGAATCTTATCAGGAAATCTTTGCCCCACCTTGGGGAGGACAGGACTTCTACTGATATCAGCTGATACCGGCTCTGTTGTAGACAGACCGTTGCTGTAGGATGAGCTGAAACCATGCTTGGCTCAACTACAGGCAGACCACAGGGGGCATCAGACCCGACAAAGCACCTACACTGCTGTCCAGAACAAAGACTTAGGCCAGTATGTTTGAATCATCTGACAAACAGCTTCCCTGAGCTGTGTACAAGCAACTCAGTTCAAAACATATTGAGAGGAAAGGAAGCTCCAGGTGCAGCCTAGACAGTTCCCTCTTGTTCCAAGAAGAGCCTAGAAGGAAGTTTTGTGTGTACTAGGTGAAATCAGGTGTTTTGCCACAGATACACTATTTTGTTTTGCACCCCTTGCTGTTTGCCTTTATATATTTTGCTTAGTTTTGACACGGGAAGAAGAACTGCTCTGTCAGGTTTTGGTGTTCTGCAGGTAAGCACCAGCCTTCAATCTACCCCTTTCCATATACCTTGATGAATTACAAACAAAAAGCAGACATCTCAGTACTAAATTTGTTCCTTGGATCACAGGTCTGTAATTAATGCTGTTATCTTTAGCCAACTGCATTTTCAAAAGCATCGTTTGGACCATTGGCAATATTTCGCCAACACAATCAAAACAGTCCTGTATAAATAATCTTTTTTCAAAAATATAAGAAAATTCAAATTAGAGCTAATTTCCTGTTTAAGACACATTTTAGGACTGTACCATATGACAGGCTGTTATGTTAGTGCTTTTTTAATGGGAAAATATTGGTGTTATAAACTACCCTCTGTATTCTATATATACAGTATTTATTTTATAACACTAAGAGTGGTCTATTAAATAGAATGTTAAAATACAAAAGAGCAGAGAATGGGGAAAATGTGATCTGAATTTCTCAATGTTAGTTTCTGCGCTGCTATAGATTTTACATTTTGTTCCCTTTTAACTTTGTAAACAAAAGATTAGGAGAGAGGAAAGAAAATATACTCTGCTAAATATTAATGTTCCAGTGGAACTAGTTAAAAACTAAGATAATGGAAAACAGTATTTATACCCTCATCATACTGAAAAATGCCTGGAGTGATCTTGTTCACATTTTCCGAAAGAGGTCCTATCGCTGGAAGTAGATCAAACCCTGATATTTTCAAAATACAATTACATGAATAATTGGTAAATTTATGAGCTTGTAAAACTAGCAGCAAGATAGTATTTGGGGAGGGGGGGTTCACTATTGCAGTATTGCCTGTACTAAAATACACACTTACACAAGTGTACAGTAAAAGCATGTCCAAAAATAGAACTATTTCATTTACAGTGTTGCACATGCAAATAAAAGCAAGTCATGGCATGCTTAGATACTGTGACACGCAACGTGAAACTCATAGCACTGTTCTTAATAGCTGTGTTTAAAAAGGGTTATTGCCTGCTTTGTATTTTGTTATTGGAAAAACAAATTCCTCTTCGTTTAACACTGTAGTAGATAATGTATGCTTTAACATGAAGTTTCTTTGAAAAACAATTTGTAGACATTGAAACAGGAACCTCTATAACATTAAGAAAAAACACCCTAACTAAATGTGCTGGTCAACTGAAAGACACGTACCTCTGAGCATAGGAGAGCAGGTTGAAAAACACTGCTCTAGTCTTTAAAATGAGGACTAAGGAAAAATTGTACCATCTTTAATGCTGTGGTGTCTATCCTATTTGTTTTCACTTGTGTGACAGTAGGATTGCACCTGAAAAGCCTGTGTGTCCTACAGCTGGCTAGCAACTATCGATACTGTCAGAGTTCCAAACAGGGAGAACCTGGGGCTCTGGGCCTGCAAGTCACCACTAGCAAAGTCCCCCTGGTCAGCGTGATCCCCAGGCTGAAATGCTGATAGGTATTAATCGTCAGCAAAAGACTACTCCCATGCATGAGCAGAAAGAGCAGCAAACAGTTCAAAGAAAACAAAGGTTAGAAAACCAGGTGTTGCTCTTCCCAAGCAACATACCGAAAGCGAAAGGTTGGGGTTTTTGTGTGCCACTGAGCACGTAATCACCTTTTATTCTTTTGGAAATCTGCCCAAGAGATACTCTAGGGAGTCTAAAGGATACTCGGGCACTATGGCAAGCTCTACATGTTCTGGGTTTCAGAAAAGCAGCTTTTCAGAAAAGCTCCCTGAAACGTAGCTCCTGACAATGCTGTTCACATGAAGACCCCCCTGGCACCAAGCAAGATGATTAATTCTGTGTTATTGGTTATAATTTTAACTCCGTACTCAGAAGTAAAATGTTGTGATTCCTGGCATGACAGGTAGAAGAGATAAGAATCTCATGAGGGAAGAAAGAGAAACATATCGAAGAAAAACAGTGAGACACTTTATCAATGATGCTGGCAAAAAAAATGAATACATGTTATTAAAACAGATGAATTATTAGGTGTCATTTACCTTCTCTCCCAGGTAAGATAGTGGTGCTTTCCAGTACAGACTGTGCACTGAAGCAGGCAGTTCTTGAACATCAGCCACTACACTATTACTGACTGGATTGAAAGTGACTGGGATGTCAACATGTTCATCCACTGCCTCCAAGCGCCAGTTCCTCATGTCCACAAACTAATGAAAATACATAAAGGAAACAAAAGCTTGTCTCATCCTCTGTTAAACTTTACCAGCACCAAGTAACAAGGAGAAATTGTTTAGCCTCTTTAATTCCCTTAGCATGAAATTCAACCCCTTCAGAGCCACCCTAAAGTCTTTCTTTGCACAATGGATATTGCAAGGACCTCGAAAGAGAGCATAAGTGGGACAGATGTGCCAAAGCTACTTGGGATGTGGGCATGTGGTTTGTCACTTGCAAACTGAATTCTAACTTCAGTCACACGAAGACATAACCCTTCTGGAGCTGACTAGGAATTGTCTACACAAACCCAAGGATATAATTTGGAGATGCTTTTTTAAGTCCGTTCCAAAATCAAACCAAGGACACAAACGTAAAAGAAAGAGTGCAGACCTGTTATGGTAGGTTAACTGGGAGGGAGGGGGCATGGCAGGATATTTTGGAGAGGCAGGCAATGGAGCCTAATATTCTGGCTCTTTAATGCACATTTTATGTTCATGGCTGTTGTTTCACGAAAGACCATACATCCTGTTATTTATCATTATGCTGGGGGAAAGAAAACATAATGCTTATGTACCAGAACAGTTCTGTGGTGGGTTGCCCTTGGCTGGGCAGAGCAATAAAACAAAAAGATGGACATGTTTTCAAAAACTGTCTTTGGTGAGGACAGTAATCACCAGAGGAAATTTTCCTAAAGCAAATGGAAGCTTGCTACTGACTTCATGGAGGCCAGATTTTCATCCTTTTCTTGTAAACAGTAAAAAGTGCCACAATCCAGATTGCATCTAGTCTATGTCTAAGACTAAACTAAACTCCTCATCTATCATTCTAGGACTCCGCTTCTCTTTTTTCTTTCTCTTGCACTGTTTCAGGCAGTTGTCGCTTTTTTTTCAATCTTCAGCTATCTTACCATACATTTATGCTACTAAAAATCTATCTTCTCCTTTTGTCACACTTGATGTCTTGCCTTTTTTATGGGGAGGGAAGAAAGACAATTTTTACAATCTCTGTAGAATCTGTCACACATTTCTTAGGTCTCAAAATCCATCTATGATATAGACATGTAAAATGACACATCTACTTATCAAAGCATCTTGAAGGAGACCATTGATTTTAATGATGAACTAGTGTCTGAAGATAAAGCAATAGAAGGCCACCTCAACTTCAGTCCAACTAGTGATTTGTAAATAAACAGGTGAAAAGGGCCATTTCTGCTGAAAGGCACTTTCAGACTACACTTAAATCTTAAGGCTGCACTAAATCTGCACTATTGCTTGCAGAATATTTCTCATTCTTAGAAACTAATAAAATGTATTTTCAATTTTGGAAGAAATCTAGCATTTCCTTCATGGAATAAATGTAGGTTCATGATACCAAAGAAAAAAACTATTGGATACACCTTGGTTCTACGACGAGTTGTGCTGCGACAGTTGCTGGTTGCCCCAAAACAAAAGCAAGAGGTGCATCCCCTGGGATTAGAAGCATCCAGATAAAAGGATCCTGGCCGGCAAGTATCACATTCTGCACCTTCAACATTCTCCTGTTAAGGCATCGTTAAAAGAAATCTCAGCGCTTTCCTTTTGGTTTTGGTGAGGCCCCCAAAACCTCCTGCACATAAAACAAACCTTCTGAAAGAATATTTACTTAAATGTATGGAAACGTGAAAACAACCTGTGTGACTATCTGGATACACTGTATTTCAAATGCAAATAAAAGTGACTTCTTGGAGACTATCTTAGTTACGAGCTGTCTTTCTAGTTTATAAAGTAAACCACTGAGTAATAAATATTAGTCAGAGACAGCTGGTAACTTCCTGCCAAAACCCTCCTGCTGGCTCTTCCAAACATACAATATAAAAGGTCACTTGTGAAAGTTCACATTTATCACATTTAATTATGCAGATCAGAACAAAAGAAGATTTCCTGGATATAATGATGTGGTGAAATGTCAACTGACATAATATGGCTAAAAAAAGCATGGGACCTGGTTAACATCCAAAAGCCAAGATGCAGATGCATAAAGCAGATCTATGCAGGGTACAGACTGCTTCAGTGAATCCATGGACACCTACTCTGAAGCTCTGTAACATCCTTCAAAGCCTAAGACTGCCTGTACAACTGACAGACATTGAAAAATGGCATTTAACTGCTACCATGATAATCTGTGCACATACTGCAAGATGTTATGGTTCTGTACAGCTGCATTTAATTTTTACTGAAAACTTAATTATAAGCTCACTTCATTCACCCCGTTAAATACAAAATAGTCACTGATGTGCAAATGATGCTTGTGAATGCAGAAGTAATTTGATTTATCTGACCTTACAGAGACAAATTCCTGTCTGGGGATCGCAAACATCTGGTTCTGTTCCGTCTCTGCTACAGTTACACGGCATGCAGTTAGGGAAACCGTAAGTACCAGGAGCACACTGATCACACCGCCGTCCTTTTATTCCTGGTTTGCATCTTTATCAGCAAACAAACACAGAGGAGGGAATCAATAGGGGAGGCAGGAATGCAGCGAGGAAGTGAAGATTAAAACAAAAAAGCAGGTAGATCTTTGAAGTGATTGCATGGCTATGACATGACTTTATGGTTTCCACAGAGAAACAGCAGCAGATTAGTATTGGGCTCAGATTTGAATGGTGAGATGTTCTAAATGGTCATGGAACTGATTAGGAATAGATTTGATTTTAAAGGAGATAAATGCTCACAACAGAATTAGAGTTCCACAGCTATTCAGCGCTTGCAGTGCAGAACTACTCTCCATACATGAAACATGGATGTTGCACACAGGCAAGCAGAGCTGGAAGATTTATAGCTGGAGGACAAGGCTTGGGTTAGTGACATGGCATGTCACTGGCAAACAGAATGCAAGTCCAGGAATCAAAAATCCCACCATTTGCTACCTGCACAAAACCCAACTTTCCACGCTGCAGGTGTCCCTGAAACAGCTGAGTCATCACTATCACCAAGCATTGCTTAAACCCCTATTCACCATCATCAAAGTTTCCCACATCCCCTCCAAATACCTGAAAAGAATGGTGAGGCAAACCACTTGTGCCCTGTTTATAACACACCTAACCCAAACTTACTTGCATTGCCCATTGGTTTTTTCACATTCTGGGCTTGCCACATTAACGACTCCTCTTTCAGAACAGTTGCAGCTTTCACAGCCAGCAAGAGGGTGGTAGCTGAAGTAATGCTTCTCGCACACTTCACATTTTGGTTTCACAGTTCGTGGAGGGCAAATGCATTTACCAGTCATGTCATCACAGAGACGCTGCCCACAGTTGCATACTAGGTCAAAGAAAATGTTCTACAAATCAATCACATCTCAGCTTACAATGATCAACTCCTATTGAACTTGCATACAAAACAAACACACACAACCTTTATGTATAAAGGACATGGTTCTTTTCTCTCTTTCACTAGTTTTAAGCTCAAGGTCATGGAAACCAACTATGTGACTGTAATAGTAGTTTCAAAGCGTAGCTTTAGTGCCTGGCTCTTTTCCACAAATTGGTTGCTTAACTTCACCACAGGCATTATTAATCACTTCCCCAAACTGCCAAGGATTAAACAACAAATAGTTTTGGTGTTAAGGGCACCACTTATATGAAGCAACATTTATAAACATCGAATTTAGTACCTGGGAAGGCAGCTGAGGACTGTTGGTGTAATTTACAAATCTGTTGATGTAATTAAGAAGAACATCAGAATATAAGGAATTAAGAATGCTATGTCTCTGATTATCTGTGGAAAATCTTGAAGGTGTAAACTGGGATACAACAGTAATAACATGGAAATGATTTAGCAGTCAGCGTAGAAAAATCCATTTGACTAAAATATGAATTTTAAGCAGTTTAACTGTAAGCCTAATATGCCTGTTCAGACAACACATGCAAAGGCACACTTCATCGTGAACTATGTGTGCTTTAAAGGAATGGGGTTACTTCTGCCTTGAACTGAAAGTTATGCTTTGCTAAATCTGAGGTGGCTCAAACAGCCTCTCATACGATCATACCCTATAAAGAAAAGTGAGGCTGCAGTACCTATGCAGTAAAATCAGAGAATTAAATAAAAGGTCGGGTCAGGTGCTGAACAAGTCCAAGCACGTACTTACACTTGCAGAACGGGAATCCATAGTAGCCACTTCGGCATCGGCTGCACTGACGACCAATGACGTTAGGTCTGCAAATACACTGTCCTCCCAGGGGGCTGCAAGTAGGGCTTGTGGCACCTGTGCTATGGCAATTACATGGCAGGGCTCCGTTGTTGTAGAAAGCCACTAGTGACCTTACACAGTCCTTACAGAAGGCTGATGATCCTTCTGGGCTATTTAAATTGAAATATAAATCATGTAAGTACTGGCACTTGGGACCTGTTATTAGTGTGCTTTGCAGCGGTTCAGTAAATTAGGGTCCTGTCTTTCAAGCAGTTCTTTGACATAAGGATGGCATAGGTACACATGCAAGGATATACTTTAATTAAATTAGTGGTGAATGGCTTTGAACATGCAGGTAAGAGATTTTTTTCAAAGAAAGTGCGTATATTAGTCATATCAGTTCAGACATGCCAAGCAAAATACCAAATACCAAAGATGGAAATACCAAAGACAGAAAGATGACACAGATTTTCCTCTTTTGTATTGTGAGCAATAAAGCTCTAGCTTTACATTTCATTTACAATAGAAAGTCATGGAAAAATGACTCATGGAAATTTAATGGGCCAGCATAAGCCATTAAAAGCACTGTAATGTAGCATAATGATGGGGACTTTATACCTATGTCTTTAATACAGAGTAATTTTAAAAGTAATATTAATTCCCAGATTGTTGTCAATGCTCAGTTTTTTAAAAAGTGATGCTTACTCAATATAAAAACTGTTTCGTCCACATTGGCTGATAAAATCAAATGACTTGTCCACTGTCTTTTTGTCAAGAATTTTGTAACTGTAGGAGTCTGCTGGAACAACTAAGACATTTTCCTTGAAACAACAAGAAAGCTAAATTGTACATTTCAGAGAAAAGCAAAAGACACAAGCCAAGGCATTTATATATTTAAATCTTGCTTCATTATGAGTTCTGGATTTCCTCAAAATCCGTAACATTTTAACTGAAAAAAATAGGAAAATATCCTTATCTTCCCCCCAGAGTTTTGATGCTATAAGCAATGTATAGTATCTTAAAAATTTAAAATAAAACAGAAGCAGTGCACAATTTGAAATTTGAAACACAACATAAAAGGATAAATTCTTTCTTTTTGGCTTTCATCTTTGCATCTATCTCTAAATGAATGGTGAAACTGAGAGTAATACTTCCAAGTACATTCATGTAATAAACATACCAGAACTAGCATTCTTCCATCAGGTATCATCACTGTAACAGAGACCTCAGGTTCAGAAATGTCAAGCTCAATTCTGTTTTCTGCAATCACCTGATCCCGACAGCCAGAGGTATGAGGGCAGAAGGAAGCATTGAAGGAACCTAGAAGAAAAAACATAATTCCAAAAAATGCTCCATGTTCCAACATGCTGAGAAAGGAAA
Organism: Elanus axillaris; assembly: GCA_026212715.1. Taxonomy (NCBI): domain Eukaryota; kingdom Metazoa; phylum Chordata; class Aves; order Accipitriformes; family Accipitridae; genus Elanus; species Elanus axillaris. The sequence goes on along the minus strand of JANZLQ010000029.1, from coordinate 3,142,993 downwards.
TTAGATCAAATTCAGATGCTTACCTGACCACACATGTCCCGCATCCACACGCACTTGCACGGGGAACACTGGGTGTGCGGGCTGATAAAAATGTACCACAAATATGTATCTGCCCAAGTGAGGCACTCTGCCACTCAATGTAATCTGGTTCTGCAGAAACAAGAACAGCTTTGATAGTATATTTGTTGCATGAAATATTCTTATGTGTATGAGCTGTGCTCTGTGCCACCTACCTGCAATGAAAGAGAGGGTCTTAGCATCTCTTGGCAAGTTAACTGTCTTCAAAGAATATGGCATTACAACTGCATGCTCCTATCTGTTTGCATGCCAAGCACATCTAACAAAGTTTTCAAAATATTAGATACCTGTAATGGTGTCAAGGTGACTCCGTTAACTGAGTCAGAAGGTAAAGAAGCACTCAGTGGATCACTGAGTATATTTCTCTGTACTTCAGAAATTTTCCCATCCTTGAATGCATCCAATAGCAAAGCTGCTGGTGGAGTTTCATACACTGAGGGAATGCATGTTGCACTAAAGACAGAATTATAGTAATTACTCTTGGGGCCGTGAGAATTTCTTAGGCATCATAAAAGAAAAAGCAATTGACTCACAGAACTCAATATATTACACTGTATTACAATTAATAATGCAATAGTAAGCCCTGTTACTCTTTGGATTCTATGTAAATGATCAGAAAGTAAATGAAAACAAGAGGTATGGATTTAACTCACAAAGGGGAAAATGTGCATTAACTGATTTTATTCACTCAAAATTTCCATAAACTGAACAGTTTCAATGGAAAGAGTTTGCTAAGGAAGATGAAACCTAAAGGAATCAAGAGTATTAAAATTTGAAATAAATTTTAGTTAATCCAGTTAGTTACATTCACCAGAATCTGTACTAATATTGAATTCTCAGTTCTACAAATATTTAAATGGGTGTATCCTTTAAACATGCAAGTTTTCCCACTGAAGTCAATGGGACTACTTAAGTACTTAGAAAGTTAAGTATACACTCAAATATTTGTAGAATTGGAGCCAAAATAAATAACGGTGCTCCTTGAAAGCATCCTTATTCATGCACTGCTGGGTTTAACTATTTCTTCCTTGTTATATTTAATTCTGAAGAACTTGATTGAGAGAAGTATATTCCAAGACTGCAGGAGAAAATGTTTTTTGGGGTTTCCTGCTGGTATTTGTTCAATTCTTGTAAGTACTCAACAGACAATGATTAATCTTTGCTCAAGACAGGCCCAGAACTGAAATGGCAAGTATGTTTCAGGGCAAGGACTGAGATGTGCTTGCCAGGCCTGTGTGGGAAATCACATGCAACATCCGCTTATAATACTGTTAAAGTGAGCCAAGACTCTGCGTCTTGGTGAACACTGAACACTTTCAGGAAAGCAAGAATGCTACCAGATAATGGTCTTAATAACAGAACATAAACATACAGTAAACTGTGCAAATGTAACAAGAGATTAAAAAAACAACCAACACAAAACCAAAGTAAAAGGTACAAATTTCTACATTAGCTTTATTTTAAACCATGTTTTTCACCCAGCCTATTTCCCCCATTTTACTCAGAATATGGGAATTTTCAGTGCAAAAGATGAAAATGGAAATTTTTCAATGCAGAATACCTTTGGTGCAAGGACAAGTGTCTTCAGTCTTAGAAAGCTGCTCTCAGTTGTTACACTTCAAGGAAGAGAATTAAAGCTGCAATTCAATGCTATGCATGCTTGGAAGCCAAGTACAGTCACATGCTTTTATCCAATTTACTATCCAGATTTTTCTGCTTTCTATTTCAATTCAACCATTATATTGGAAGCTACTGTCTGGAAAACTGTTAGACCTAGTCACCAACTCTTTCTGCCTCTGAAGTCTTGCAAATGACATTTACTTTTACTTTGAGGCCCTTGCCATTGCCAGATCAGTAGGAAGCAAGCCTTAGGAGTAGCATCACGAGGGACATCCTGGGGAGTGCAACAAGAACTGAAGTGTGGGGCTCCCTAATTTGGTAGCTGCAGTGATAGCTCCTTTATGGCCCAATGAATAAAACATATGGAGAGGGGAAGAGTTTCAAAAGGACAGAGAAAATGCTCTGCAGAACCCAAACCTGACTGCTTGGGAAGTGAAAGTTCAGGTTCAGATCTTCACAGGAAGAGCCCTCAACCTGGGTCAACCAAGCTGTATGCGAGTGCTCTAATTATTGGTCCCATACAAGTATAATGGAGGAGAAGGGTCACCTGATGTTGCTGAGCAGGGCGAATGCTGAGGGCACACCTACCATATGGGCCTCACAATGATATGGACAAGGGAATGGCTTGTTTGTGAAGCGAGGGTTTACATGTTGAGTATTTTGATGCTGCCAAGTTGAGCTGGTGGATTTGTGACTGAAAGCACAGTCACGTCCCCTGCCTAATGATAAATTCAAGCCATTTTGGAACAGTTCAAGCAGTAACGTGCAGAATGAAACTCCAGATGGAGCAGTAAGCATTTCAGGGCACTGAAGCAGCAATTTTTCTCCAGCTTGGACACCTATCATACCAGATGACATGTCAAAGATGCATGTTTTCTAATGCATCAGCACTCAGTAATTCAGACGGGCCAGGAAGAGACTAGTATTATGAAAATCCTGTGCAAAGACTGCCTAGAGTAACACTAGGTTTTTTACAAATACTAGTTTGCAAAAATGGCCTGCAAATCACCTGTGAGTCACTAAGCAAAGGTTCATTCAAAAGACTAAATCCCATTAAAAGATTAAAATCCCATTTAGTCTGCCTTTCAAGGTCTTCTTCAGAAAATATGAAGGATAAACCCAAGCAAGTTACCTTCTGTCATGGGTACTCCTGTAAGCAGCTATGCAATGTACTTTAGGATCCACATATTCTGGAGAAAATTCTTCAGCTGATATAACACAAACCTTGTGCTGAAAAAGAAGCACAAGGCACAATTAACAATTAATATTGTAAATAACAGGGCCAGGCCTGAACAGGAAGGATGAAGCCTAATTTGAGCATGGGGAGACCTAAGCCCAAAGCCATGTTCTGTCCTGGACTTCCCACAAGAATTTGGATCCCCTTACCCGCCTGCAACTGAATGCCTCAGTGCTGAATAGCATTCTTCTGTCCTTCTCAGGGGAATGTTGGCTGTTCAGAAGTTAAATAAATTAAAACGTAAGTGTATGTATGGCAATGGGAATGACAGCAGATCAGCTCGCAGGGTCAGAAGCTAGGCAAGGATCGTACAGAGGTGGAAGCTAAAAGCCCTCACCTGTGGTGTTAGAGACTTTTGGACCCTGGGGGAATTCCTAGACCTTCTGAAATGCAAGCATGAACACCTGCTTGCACAAAGTCCGTAGGAGTGAGTTTCAGTGACACCAGGATTCTTCCCAGTAGATTCAGAACTCATTTTAAAAGCCAATGAGACTGCGTATGATTTATTCTTTTTTAACTAAAACTAGACAGGGGCAAACGAAGTTGTGGTAGTCCTGCTATAGCTGTGGTGGTAAGAACACAAGGGAAAGCTTGTGGGTAGATACAACAGTTTGCACTAATAAAATATATTACCTGCCCTTAGAAAATACCTAAGTGCAATTTACAAAACTTGTGCATGAACTCCTTGAAAAGGAGATAAAAATGCCCGATAAGCAGTAAGATAACTAGCATCATGTATTAATATGAATAAAAATTGCATAGGGAGAATTCATTAATGTGCAAAGTGATTCAGTTTAGAAGCAGGTCCTAAGGGAGCTCAGCTTGTGTTTTAGCAGCCGCATGCAGGGACTAGAAACCCTTTATAAACTAGAAGGCAGACTGCTAGAAGTCCCTCTTCCTGGGCAGCAAATATTGTGCCTGCCCTGCACGTGACAACCCACAGGGCTCCAGCCCATTGCAGCAGAACAAGGGTAGACTCTGAAGCTTTGAACTGCACTTTGTGAGCAGCTAAAAAGTTAGTGTGAAACATGGTCTGGGTTTAGACAGCTTGTATGCATCAGTGTGAGATAAAGACTATCAGGTTGTAAAAGCCTCTCTTGAAAGCTGACCTCAAGAACCCCATTGCCCCTCTATATAGACCAGATTTCTGAACTCCAGCTTTGGGGGTGGTTCCCCTTTGCCTCTCTGGTCTACATGACAGGGGGTCTTTAACTCCAAAGCTGTTGCCATTGACTCCATAATTAGTGTCCATATACCAGAAGCTCTTCTTTTCCCCCTTCTTCCAATCTTTTGCTAAGTGCCATTTTTACATTTAACATGAGGATATATTTCCGGTGTCTCAGGAGAATATTGAAATTTATCTTGCAGCAAGCTATTCAGAGCGTAAAAACTAGAATTTAGAAATAAAAAATACAGCGATTCTTAGCACAAGAGACTTCCATGTGTGGAGATACACATTAATAATATCAATGCCTTTTGGATATGGATCTTGTTAGCACAGCAATTGCTGCAGGGAGTTAACACACAATTTAAATGGTATTTATTCACATTGAACACTGCCTCATGAAATGAAGAAAGCATGTATCAGTTGTTAATCCTAACAGTTCCCCAAAACTACGTTTATAGCTAAGTTTCAACTCTAGATTTTAACCAACTGTGTAATCCATCTTGTGTTTCTAAAATGGAAAACAGAAACAATATAGAAGAAAATTCGGTGTCCAAAAAAAACGTATTCCTGGTGTGGCCAAAAGAGGGCAGTGAAGGCTTTTTAGTCAAAGTATTTAAAAGTTCTATGACCAATGAATGCCTTTATTACCTGAAATGAATGCATTTATTAGCTGAATTTTGTAAAAGACCCAGGAAATACCCACATGGGTTTTGAGGATTTGAAAAAAGTGAAAGATAAGGAGAAAAAAATAATGATGAAGTATAAAAGCTACCAGAAGATTTTTCATTTAAAGGTTACATGTAGAAGAGAGAGGAAGACTGAAATAAAGCACAAGAGAGTTGGAAAAACACTCGCCAAGAAAGGCAAATTTCTGTTTATCTTTGAAACTGATCAAGTTTGCCTCAGCATTCTCTGAGTATATATAAAAAAATCTTCAAGCATCTAATATACATAATTTCATACATTACCATACAGCATGTGAATGTAGGGAGAAAAGTATCTCTCTTTACCCACTCAGGGAACAAGTATTAAAAAAGGGAAAAGAAAGCAAAAACTTACCAGAAGAAAATTAATTGATGATGCCTTCAGATCTATCTTTGTATCTGCTAGAAGGTCATAGACTGCAATGCGATTCTTATCGTCAACTACAACACTGCGACAAAGGAAACTGAGACAGAAAGCAGGATTAAAAATGAGCCTGCTGTCATTGCTGGGTTGTTTAGGCTACTGCCTAGCTCAGCTGCCTAGCTTTTGGCTAGCCTCACCACTGGTGCCTAGCCATCCTGCTGGACTGTAAGTAACAGCTGCCTTTGGCCACTGGTGAAGGTGCAGTATCCTCACTAGTGAGACAAAGGATATACCTAATGCATACAAAATACTGCTTGTCCTTTGTGGGTTGACCTACCTGGAGCCCAAACCTCCAGACCTCAGCTCAGATCTCCATTTGAGCTACTGCTTTAAGTAGGATGTGAACAGACAGATACACATACATGACACCTGCAGAGGTTTCCAAGCTGTGTAACACGGCGTGTAACTAATATTCTGTGCCTGGGCCATGGTCCTTGAGGGACCAGCAGGCAGCAGCTGATGCTTTCCACTACTGCCACACACCATTGCTGGTGTGGATCAGCTGCTCTCACGCACACAACAGCAGCTGTGCAGATCTTGATTTTAGCAAGCTATTCTGTACACTGAGATACTCCTCAATACAAGTGAAAAAATGTAGGTTTGCCGCTTACTGACTACCATTGATTGGCTGTGCACATTTGGTAAAGACAAACACATACTAAGAAGAAGAGTCTTGCTAAAGCCTTTGAACTCTGCCTTGTTAAGGGTGCAGGACCCCTGCGACTTGCCAAAAGTAGCAACAGTTTCCTTTTGCTAAAGAGAAATCATGTAAGACTGTCATTTCTTTCCTTTCTTCTGCACTCCTGCTCAGCAGGCCAGCAAGCCGTGGGTGAGAAGCTGTAACCACCATACAATTGCTTCTCTATTTCTCCTCTACAAATTGGAGAATGTGGAAGTTTCACTCTTGTTTAGAGTACAGCTCACAAATAAGGTCGGCTCAGGGCTAAGGACATTTCAGATGGGAGAATATAGGTCCCTTACTGGTGATTCCCTGGAAGCTTGCCATGTTTTATTCTCTTACGATATTTTATTAGGAATAAACAAGCTCATAGAGCTGTAAGAATGCCTGGCACAATGTCTTCCCGATTCTACAAGTTACTCTTATCTGCATGTACCTCATTATGTGATTTCTTGATTTGTTTTTTAAGAGAAGAGACTTGTAGCATCCTGCTTAGGAAAGATGACACAGCAGCTTACTTGCAATGTGACCATTAGCTTCATGGAGAATGGCTGCAGAAGGGATTTACTGCATTGCTACATTAAAGTAGCAAGGGCTTTCTTTGTATTTTCATTAGCAAGTTCTTAATCTATCATATGAGCAAAAAAGTATGTTCAAAATTAGCCCATAAGATGTGTTTGGGAAAAAAAAAAATAGCAGGAATAAAATGGAAGATTTAAAGCAAGTACTTTGGGGCTCAAAGTGTTACATAACAGGCTAAAATAAGAGCTTTCCCCAGCAATAACCTGACAAGGTCACTGCTCCACACAGCTGTGCTCTGTATCAGAAACATGCTGATGAAAATGATTTTTCTTAGTGGGCAATTTCATCCTGCATATCCCTAAGACTCCAATCTGCCAAACTCTTGGCTCACAGGAAAAAGGGATGCATGTCTGTAGTCCCCTGACACTGAGTCGGCTCTGCCAGGGGCACAAACATCTGCAGGATCACAACCCTAATTCGAGTCATAAGCTGAAATGCTCAAGTATTAAAGACAATCTCGCTCACGACAGACAAAATGTCTTGTGCAGCAACATCTGCAGTAACCTCAGTAGTCAACAAGGATAAAGAAGCATTCGGCTGAAGACCTTGACTACAGCCTAACAGCCAGAGGATGGCTACACTCAGAATTTCAGAGACCTTTATATCTCTGCTTCAGCAGATCTTATTGGAAATGGTGGGAATGCTCTGAAAAACCGGCTGCTACATTTTTTACAGTCAAACCTCTGGGACATGATTTTAACTAAATAAAAATAGCGCAGGCATCTACAGCCAACAGTGATGCTCTTCCACTGGACTCAGAGATTAATAGTTTATAAGGATTTTTGGAGGTATATAAAAAAAGTAACCCTTTGTATAGGAAAACAGTTCACTGAAGCAGTAGCAGTATTTAATGAGCTGATTGTACAGACAGAATTAAAAATTTGTACAATACTCACAGAATCACATACTTGCTTTTAAATCATGCTAAAATTCAAACAACCTACATAGTAAAATGGATTCCAATATGTAAAAAGTATAATTATATCCCAAATCCTTATTTAATCATGTAGTGATTACTTCAGAAATTCTTACCTGTATTTACAACTATATATTCTCACTCTGCCTTCAGTGACAGGTCCAGGGCTATGTATTATTACCTCGGCAGTGTGTAACCGATCCTCTTCATTGGCATATTCAAAAACCAGAACATAGCGACCAACTTGAGGAACATTTATGGTCATCTGTAAATTGACCTAGGTTAAGATCATTGAAAAAGAAAAGAGCCATTAGATTTTTCACTCCCTTTCTTGCAGGAAGCTCCCTTTTCCTGCCCTGTAACTGGTCAGCATTAGTCCAGGGCCAATCCTGTAATGTCTCAACAAAAGACATCCAGCAAAATGGAAGCAATGCCTATAAATATCACCTTGTCCACTAATAAGAGTCAACCAGGTTCAAGAAGCAGCTGCCATTATAACAGTTCTAAGAAGGCTGTAAAATAAGCCTAAAAATGAGTATATTCTGAATTCTTTTCTTCCTGGTAGAACATACTAGTGAGGAAATTTTAATAATACTAAAAAATTATAACTGTCATCTCTAAGCTATCTTTAATAACATATACAAATAGAGTCTACTTTTCCACTGAAAAAAATATTTCCAGGACCACAATTCCTACTACAGCAGTGCTATATATTGATTCCCTACAAAGAGTGAAAGCATCTTCTCCAGCAAACAGCGAATGCCACTTCCTGAACCATCAAGTTTTTCTTTTAGTTTATCTGCACAAATTGGTTAACACAACATTTGATGCAAAATACTTCGAAGTAGTTGTATGGAAAGTGCTGTGGTTACAGAGGTTTTTGCCACAGTTGGCTATACAATTATTTTCAAATTTAAACTTTTTTTCTCAAAATTTCCTTAGGCTATGAACAGTTAAACCTGTAAATAATTCTGTCAACAGCCCTCTTAACTTCACTGCAATTATTCATACCAGTAAAGTTTTGCACATGCATCAGTGATGAAGCACCAGGGCCTGTGGCATGTAAGTATTCTTGTTGCACTTGGTATTTTTGAAAGCAATATCTAAGCACAGTAACAGATGGCATAATCATTTTTCATGTAATTATCATGTACTTGGTAAAATACATTATTTTTACCAAACACTTCTAGTACAGCTTTTCATAAAACATATGTCTCTCTTTCAATGCACCTACAGCAGTGGTATAATTGCTTCTGCTTGTTTTTAGTAAAGCAAATATTTTACCTAAGTTTAGCTATTTAAGAAAAAAGATTAGAGTGATGCAAGTACACCATTTCTGCTGGCAAACCACTATGCCATTTCTGCTGCAAGTAAACAGTATGCTGAACAAGCCAGTATGCCTAAAGCAAAGGGATTTTTATTTAATGAAATACTTGTATCAGAGTGAAACATCCACTCTAGTCACAGTTATAAATCTGCCTACACTGATCTGTTTACACAGTTCTGTACAGAATGCAGAACTTGGTGCAGAGTCTGTTTTAGGGATGCGTTACAAATCTGCAAATCCTGAGCTGTAAATCTGCAAGCATTTTAGTCCAGTAGGCTTATAGTCAACAGTGCAGATGGGACTGCAATTAGCAGGCAAGAATCTGACCTCTCTTCCACCGATATGGGCCATCACTGGTTGATCAGGAGTTGGCTGTCGCACAGATGGTCTTCTGTATTCTCCCCCGTGTCTGAAGTATGCTGCCTCTGAACCAAGGACACAGGAAAATCTGCCCAATGGCAAATGCTGATAGAGCAAGCAGCTTACACAAAAAAAACCCCAAACAAAACACAGGATTATTATTGGTTTCAAGTGCAGCAGGACAATAACAAAATAATCCAAGGCACTGGTTTATTCTGTAGCATATATACTGACTGCTCTGTTGAAGCATGTCCTGAATAGGTGCAAGGCTCTGTAACTTGTATCTGCAAGATGGATGCTTCGTAGTAATCACTAGGTAACAGCACCATATAATCCTAAGAAGAATACAACAAATGTAAGACCATGCAGAAAATTACAAAAGTAACATCTCTAGACTTTCACAATGTAGCAATGAACAAAACCAACCACATAAGTAATTTTTACAGAGGATATCTGCAAGATGTGGATTTTGTTGTTACACGGGCCAATGACATCAGAATGTGTCTCCCTAACTCTACTTACACCTTCCTAGAGACAGGATCAAGGCAGCTGCCCTGCGAGCAGGGAAACTCTGAAGCCACTCCCCCATCATGTGTTGTACAAGACAGGGCTCATAAAGGAGCCCCACACAGCTTGGTAACAGAGAGCCAGCTGGGTGCAGCTTTCACTCATGAGCACAATCCACATGCACACAACTCAACTGTGCATGACTCCACAAGGGAGATTCATGTATCCTGGGTGACTTTATAAAAATATTCCATGTAATCTCTTAAGCCGTGCTTCAAAAGCTGCTATATTTTTTCCTCTACCTTGCCTACTTGCTGGGCTAAGAACATTAATTTTCAAAGGTATTAGTAAAAAAAGCAGGCACAATAAGTACTGTCACTTTCAGCAAGAAATATGTTTGCAAGCTCTTTAGTAACATTTTAAGTGGTATTCCATAAATTCAACAGAGCCCCAGGCTTAACGACTAAAGACACTGGCTACTTGTTAACCCTATACAATATACATATGAATTTCAGTATGCTGTCTTTGTGATCATACATGTTTAAGGTTTTTCATAAATGATCACCTCAATTTGTCTTTTTATAGCAATTTCTCAGAACTGCTGTCAGAAAATTTTTCATTTTTTCAGTGAGTGAAAGGAGAGTAATGACAGTAGGATAAAAACATTTAGAAAATGACCTGCTAATCATGTAGCCCATCTTATAATACTTTTCTGAAGAATCTTTGTCAAGAAACTAAGGCCTTGATCATCTGTGGCAGAGCCAAGCTTTAGATACAACATCTGATATGTAAGAATTATGAATTTCTGTGAGCATTTATGCTCAATCAATTGTGCTGTATCTTATTATTACTTTAGCCTTTGAAATTACAGATTCCGGATACACTTAAAGTCTGTAAGCACAAGGAAAATTAGAGCAGGTGAAAGTCAGAGAAGAAAAAAAAAAAAGAGGCAGAACTGTAAATTTTCATAATGATATTCTGCTGCTGTACTCTTTTCACTAGTGCTGAATTTCAATTGCTTGCAGGGCTCTTCCCGGCAAATAACTCCAGAGCAATGCTATCATGACAGCCCTCAAGCACTTGTTTTCCTCAATTGTTTTCTTACCAAGAGGACTTCCTCTGCCATTATACTGACAGTCCATGTGCCTGGAACCAATAAGAAAGGCTCTGTGGAGCTTTTTCCTGGGATTGTGACAAAAGCCGGCTCCTTGCTGGGTGGGAAGACAAACTCTTTGCTCTGAGCAGACCCTGCCAGCAAATAAAAAAAAAAAATCAAGTAAAAAATAAGGGACTCTGTAAAATGTCTCTACTTGCTTAGTGTGCTGGACTGATGATTTCATCCATTAAACTTGGTCTAACAGGAGCTGATCAATGATTTTCTGTCAATACATATTAACAGTGCATTCGACCACACACAGTAAGCTACAGAGCTATGTAGTGGTTGTTTTCTTCTTTATTATTAGTCTTGAGCAAATTCGTTCAGAAAAGCAGAGCTCTGCCCCTGTAATGGCCAGTTTTGCAATATTCTGAAATGCTCACTTCTCCACTTTCCCCTTCCATTATTTTCCATACAACCTGTCTCTTCATCGACTCACAGTATGTTCAGCTGACACAAGGCCTGTTCTCATGTGACTTCCAGCCAAATATTTCAGACACTGGAGGTTTTTAGTAGCATCTAAAATGTTTAGTTACTAATACTAACTGAAGGTAACTTCTGGGCAGAGATGATGTACAAGAGAAATGTAGCTGCGGTATGTTTTATCAAAGAGAAGTCGTGAGGATCAATTGTTATGAATATTAAAGGTTTCCTCTTTGAAGCCCCTGGACACAGACACAAACTGGTTCCTTGCGTCCCAGGCAATATCAGCCAGACATGACCATGAACTGCGGCCACACTGCTGAGTGGTATCCGTGAAGTTTTCAGTTTTGCCTCCTCCAAATTACTAAAAGCATCTATGACTAAACTCCATTAGCTCCCATCAGTATGCCGAGGTTAGGCATAATAAAAGATAATTCTGCATACAGGCTTGGTATGCCTCTACCATTCAGAGGGTACGGAGTACTTATCTTTTGCCAGGGCCCAAAAGGCATCACATGCAGTTGAGGTCTGTAATGAGGGCTAACTTGGTAGATTGGATTTATCATGAAATGAATGGTATTCATGGAATGAAGGCAGAAGCCACCTTTAAACTGAAATATTAGAAGCAACTCAACCAAAATAAGTGCTGTTATACCTTCTTTAAAAGCTTCATAAAACACACAGTTCAGAGCTGGCAAGTGCAGAACTGAAAGTACTGTTTGGCAAACATTTCAAAAAACAAATTTTGATTACTATTGTAAGCAGGAGTTTCATGCAAAAACAGCCATATCAATTACACAGCAAAATATATTAGGAAAAGCACAAAAGAAGTGACATTGTTAAAAGTGATGCATTTTAAGCAACATTACAAATTTGACTTAGGTGCACCCTGAAAAGGCTCCTCTGATCTAACGTTCACCTGATCTGTTGCACTGTTGAGTTGCACCTACCTGTTTCAGGCCGAGACTGACAAGCAGATATGCGCCCAGATAATGTTTCACCTCCAGGGTTAATATACCTCAGGATAATGCGAAATAAGTAGCGGTTTGATTTTTCCACATTCAAAGTTATCCTCACTTCATTCTGAAAAACGGAAGTTAATAAACAAAAACAGCCATAAAGTGCTGAATAGAGGAACAGTTAAAAGCCATGCAAGCACCATACTAAAGTCCTACAAGAAAAACGCACATGCAGACAAGAATATACTGGAATGGCAATGCTGGTGTATGACAGAGGAAGACAGGCAAGCCTAGTGAGAAAATTAATTCACTTACAAGTATAATTAGTGCCAAAATGTTTTCCCTCAGCAACTGAGATCTTCCCTTTAGAGATTTTTGAGCCCAGGCTGACATAGCGGAGGACTAGGTGGAAGAGCTTAGGGGAAGCCACAGTGATAGGCACAACCACCTCTGGCTGGGAAAAATAAAAAGAAAGGGGAAAAGGAGGAAAGGAAAGTATATTATTTGTTACTAGCACCCAGAGAAAGAAAAACCATTTGGCAAAGACAAACTGTAATGGAAAAGAAAGGCTCGGGCAGCTTACAAAACCATGTAGAACAAAACCTCCTGTGAAATAGAACTCTTGTTGAATAATAGCTTACCCAGAAAGACACAGAATGGCTGAATTAACGTGTGTGTTGATATTGCACCTTCATATATAGACAGTATTTTACTGTTATTCTCCCCTCCCATGCCATAAAGGAGGTGTATGGTATCGAGGGCTGTCCATAATCCTGGCTTCCCAAGGAACAGGCCAGAGTCACTGACTCTAGTCTGAGATCACACACAATGCTCCACAGCATGCAGATGTCTCAGACCGTCGCTGAAACAACTTCTGTTCCTCCACCAGATCCCTCAGTTTCTTAGAGATGCGACACCATACATAACTCTCTTTGCCCTGGGCCTCAACATGTGGCATGCAGGTGCCATGCAGCTCTTGAGCCTGCAGGAGGCTGCATTCACACAGTCCCCATTATTTAGTCTGCAGAGCAACAGAATCGGCACAGACACTTTCAGAGGTTGGTGGTGGATTAGGAAAAAGTAGGATTGGTGCAACCTCAAGGGTTTGGCTTCCTTCTTCTCATCCAAAATGCTAAAGCTCCCCTCATAATCCAACTCCCATCAGGTCACCCATCACAATCCACATGCTGTCCCTTTCCAAGATGCTTGTGGTATGGTGACCTCCCCACCACTGTGGTCCATTCTGTTTCCCCAAACGCACACAGGTTTTTTCTCTGTTCCATACATTTGAGAAGGGAGCACAAAGCCTCATTTTCTCTTACTCCTAAAAGCTACAATAAATGCAAGACTGCCAGCTCCTATATGCTGCTCTGAATGTATATTCCTCAATTCTGTCATCATCATCCCAGAAACCTCCACCTTCTTAATAGAAATGCAAAGCAGAAAGCAAAGATAGACATATGACAGATGGCAGGGCTGAGAGATCTACAGAGACTAGATAGCTAAAATCTAGGGGATTGCAGGACAGTGGACCGGAATGGAAAATACAGACAAGTAGGGGAAGGATTTACAAGTGTTGTTTTAATTGGAGAAGGACAGCTTCTGAAGTATACTACATGGATAAGACAGGCATTGAGGGAACAGTTGAAAAATAGATACAAACAAAAAAGAAAAGGCAAAAGAAATAAGGAAACATGCTTCAGGAGATTTATCAGAATGGTTCCTAAGCTTTTATGGAAAATCTAGAAGGGAGAGAAAGAAGAGATATGTGAGGAATGAGGAAGGAAGAGATGTCAGTCCCTGGCTTTAAGCAAAGGCAGGGAGTAGGGAGAAATTATTCTTTGAGCTCTGTCACAAACTTAGGCAACTCTGGCCAGTGCTTTAAAATCTGAGCCTGACTGTCAGCTTCTCAGTCAATAATGAGACACCCACGTCAGCAGCATGACAGAGCACCAGTGACCTCCACTGAGGTCATACACAGTTTATTTATTTCACATAAAAAAATTTTAATTGTATTGAAATAGTTTCTTTTCACACAAAAGTTGTTATATTAGCTTTTTGTGTGGTAGATATGGTAACACTATTTGCTTTCTACAAAATGAATGTCAGGAGGATTATTTCAGGTCCTGCAAGACATAGAAATGCTATGTCAAAATTAGGAACGTTCCTTGAAATGAAGAATGTGAGACTATCTCAGTTATGCAAGGATCTAACTAAGGAGGGCCTGGAGCTGGCAATTACTTACGTGAGTGAAAAGCTTTATCCAGGTAAGCAAAATAATGCACACTTTTAGCAAGATTAGAGACTAAGCCCTTTCACTACCTCTTTAAAAAATGCCACTGGATATGAAATGCAAGAAGCAGCTGAATTAGAAAGCAGAAGTTAAGAAATCACAGCTACTGGAGAGTTGCCTTCATTTGTGAATGTGGAGTAATCTGAAGATCCAACAAATACGAGGTCCGGGATTAAAAAAACCCAAAAGAACAAAGAGGAAAGAGTGAAAAATGAAGAACAGAAAGGAAATCACCATGCTTGTGCAATGGTTATGTGCTTATGTCTCACTATAGAGATCCATTAGTCCTTGGATGACTTACAGAGGCTGGACACAACTATACCAGAGTACTTCTTTTAAGAAGAGTGAGCAAATCCCATTTATTGCTCAAATCTACTGTTTTAAAATCCTGGTTCACTTGCTCAGCAATTCAGTCCAAAGTCAGACAGGTCCCTTCTCACACAGTTAAATTATGGTGACTTTCTTCCTGTGATTTACTTATTCCCTCTGCTGTTGTTTAGTTTATTTGTAGACTGTCATGAGACTAAAATATATGTTGCCAATACACTCCTGCTAACAGCTTCTTTTACTGAATCACACATTTTCCTGTTTGCTGTAATGTGAAGGTATCATTCCTAACAAAAGTTAACACCTTTCTCTTCTTTGCCCAATGTAAGCTGCAACTGTAAGATGTCAGTGACAGCGCTGTGATGGTACCTGAAAATCTTATGGCACAGACTGCCAAGGAATTGTATAATTCAAATTATTTAGCCAAGCATCAACTTTCTGCCATTTCTGCTACCCTTGGCATGACAAGAATTTCTGCACTTAGTATTATAGACTTTAAAGCTATTAGTTCTTTTCAGTACACCTATCGCAAAAAGTTTATTTCTCACCAAAAATCCCTCAAAGAACATTTCTGAAGAACACATATTTGCACAAGCAATGACTAACTTATAATAATACCAACACTCACTAATCCAAACAGCAATACAGTGCCAAAGTATTCGGATTAGTGAGATCCTGTCCTTTTTCCTGGTTTCTCCATGACCTTGCACACACACAGCAGCACTATAGAGACATACATACCATACACCTATGTTTTCAGCCCAAAGCCTTGAGTGAAATACTAGCTTACTTGTATAGAGGACATCTGGGCATATCCTCTCCAACTGAAGCTAGGAAATTCCTGAGGATCATAGCCAAACCGAATTTCCCTTCCCTTGACAGTAGTACCATCTTCAATCTCAAACTTCATGTGGTGCAGATCAGGGAAAAAATAGTTTTTTTCAGGCCTTTCAAGAAGGAAAAGAAACACCAAAGAATTACCAGTCACTGTATGGTCTCCATCTAAGAGCATAAAGCAGTGGGACGGAGGTGACCTTCTGGTGACTGCAGCTAATAAATTCAAGACAGCTGATAAAATGGATGTAATGAGAATTCTCTTTCCAGAAGCTTTTACAGCTTACATGCATATTCTTATAAAACTGTTGATAGATATATAGATACATATGCAATAGTATTGCAAAACAGGTATGGGTTATTTAAGGAAAAAAGTTAAAAAATCTTATTCAAATAACAGAAGAAAACTGCCCAGCAAAATTAGTATCAATAACTAATATAATTTACCAGCTTATTTATCAAAAAATCCAGAACCTCACGTGAAAGGATAGCAAGGGACTTGTGGGCAGTTTCAAAAGAACTGTGCTGACGCACAAGCTAACAGGAGCTACAGCCAGACTCACTCCCGGCAGTTGGTCCCCACGACGTGCGCCCTGCACTGGCAGCCACCCAAGGGCTCGGCACATGATGGGCTGAGGGATCCTCCAACATCACACTGGCAGCCTGCCACGCAGCAAAGAGCAGAAGAAGCCAAATATCCCATCAGAAAAAAAGTGATAAAAGTTATCAGCAAACACACTGCGCTTCCACTAATTAAACACAGTTAACAACTGGTTTCCTCCTTCCGGAGCATTCAGACTCCCCTCCCCTCAGACCCTTTCAAACACATGTTAACACACAGGCATAAGCTGCAATTATTTCTGGCTTCGCATGTTTGTAGTTGTTTTCTTTATTTCTCCTTGGAATGTGACAAAGGCCACTTTTAAAAAAAATCACAAGTAATAAGCCATGCCACATTGCTAAATGCAGGACTACCGTTTTGCAGAACAGCCATTCAAATGTTTTGCTAATAAGTCAGAATTTCTACAGCACTATCATGATGAATAATTATTAAACCCTACCCTCCACTCCCCTGGCCCCCCCCACCCCAACTTACACAAATTGTAATATGTTAATTTTTCAGAGTCTGGTATCCCAATATTTGATTTGTCTAAAAAAAATTGCACACAACAAGAACATGTGTTCATATAACAGCATATGCATATTTTTAACCAATACTGGACACCAATATTGAATGACTTTCTACAGGAGATAGGACTTGTGGCACATGCTAAAGGACACCTCTAGTAATGAGGTATAATATATGGTACTATGGAACAAGTATGTCTAGGCTAAAAATTTCAAGCTGAATTAAAAGGCTGAAAGTTCCCAAACACATATTTACATCATAGTGTAAAAGCATCCTGTTTTCTCAGATATGTTAAGCACCTGTAACCTCACTAAAATCAAGGATAATTGAAGCATTTGACACCTTTGTGAAACCAGATCCCTTTCATTAGACCCTTGGTTTGCGCATTAGGTGTGAAAGCTTGCTCAGATACAGTAGTCATTATTTTAAACTTTGCACATATTAAATGATTGTTAGAAGTACTTCAGTGCTTTGAAAATAAATCTCTTGCATCAACCCTGGACAGGTGTAAGGCACACTGAAGTCACTGAAAGTGCTTTCAATAATTTTAACAAACCTAAATCTACAGTGGGGGGGCAAGGAGGGGAGGGAACTGTTCAAGTAGCCCTACATCACTCAAAACACATGGCAGAGCAAGTATCCTTCAGAAGAAGGACCGCTTTCTCCACATCACAGCTACATCTAACTCTCTTCAAAACACATTGAACCCTGGGCTAAAGCAGCACATGAATATACCTGCAAAAAAAACCCCCAAAACCAACAAGCTAGTATTTGTTGTAACACTTTAAGTTTTTATTGCAGCAGCAGACCTTAGAAAACTGCTACACAGGACAACTACCACTCCTACAGGTAACGTTTGCAGGAAAGTCAACCATCCCTGGCCCCGCAGCTAGGGAGGAGTGAGAGGAGGAATAACTCTCAGTTATCTTATTTGGTAAGATAACAGCTTCAGCAGCGCCCCATGGACCTCACTGCAGGCTTTGACAGAGAAGCCTCAGGCAAGTGGGGAAGGCGAGGTGAAGGACCATGAACTCAAAGAGTAACACCTTTCCTCACGTCAGGGAGCCACAAAATGGCTGGGAACCCCAGTGGTAACATCTGCCTTGTTCCTTCACCCTTTGGAAGGCAAAGGAGGAGTTACATGGGTTACAAGTAATTACAAGTAGTAGTGCAAAACGCTGTGCACACGAGTGATTCAACAAATACATCCACATTTTAAAAATACAACCTAGGGAATTCTAAAGACTTTTGCGCTAAGTGCAAATGTTCTACTAGAGATGTCCTTTATTCATTTTACCTCGGCAGCCAAAATAATTCTTGTTTTCGAGAGCATAATAACCAGCTTCACAAGTGTCACAGGAATCTCCACAAACATTAGATTTGCAGTAACAATGCCCATTTTCCTGTGAAGGAAACAATTTCATCAAAAATGTTTCAGCACCTTTTTCAGAACTTTAATCTTTCAATAGTTGGAATTCCCTCTAATCCTAAAGAGGAAGAACATTCTGTTCTCAACAAAAAATATTATCAGGACATAACTTCTGTCATTTATCATCTTCAATGAACAGACTAGAAAATACATAAACTCAAGATGATGAAAAATTCTCAAAACTTTTACACATCCCTAGGATGCATAAAACTTCTATATAAAACTGCTTCTTTGCTGTATAAAACCAGCCACTTTATCTGAAAAAGCAATAATCAGTACTAAGATTCCTACCTTACCAAATGTTACAACGATTTATCTTCACAAAAATCAATTTCATTAATGTATTTCTTTTAATTTCACTTTACCTGCTGACATTCTCCAACTCCACTTAGCGTTCCACTCACATCACACTGGCATGCTGGACAGATGAAAAAAGAGACAGTTTGCATTTTGTTTTTTCAAGATACTTTACAGGAAAAAAAACCCACCACCCTGAATCTGCAATTTTGAATCATAGTGCCACAAGGTGGATTTTACTCTGGAAGGTTCAGAATAGCAGACAGATACTGGCACAAGTTGAGAAGGAAAAGTAGAGAAGAAAGAGTAAGGACTTCTGTGTATGTGTGATTTCCTGGTGTGCTTTGAAGTTTTCTAACTTGACTTTAACACAGACAGTCTTGAGTTTGGATTTACAATTACTTTCTTTCTTGGAAACATTCAGACAATTGATGCAAAACTGTGTCTTACAGCCTGACTGGCACCTTCTATTCTGCAGTGCTACTCTGGGACCAGTTCAACTCTCCATATGAAATATAAATGAAACAAATATGCAGGAAGGAGCTATGCTGACCTAGAGGTTTAGTGAAACCCGGTATTGATTCTGTGACTGAAGGCAGAGATGAATTACATGAAAGGTGCAGTAATTAATCTTTGAGGAGATGTTTAGACAGTATAGTATTTAGAGATTTAGAGTCAAAGATACAATGATCTAGGTATTAGCTTTAAGGCTACTCATCCTTTCTAGGTGGCTGTTGTGGTGGAACCTGTTGGAAAGAACATAGCTGGGGAGAAAAATACCTTTAAAGTTTTTTTTATCTTTATCCTTTATTAAAAAGGATATTATCTGCCTGAAAAACACACACTCGCTGATAGCAAACATTGAAAACTGCAAACAGATTGGTATTATATAGACATAAACATAACAGATTTGTCACACCCTGAGGCCACAAGAAGGCTTGTCACTCCTCTATAAGCTAGGAGATGATAATAAATGAAAAAGCACCTTTTTCTCAAAACAACGAGCCAAATTTTGGTTTCAGTGTTAAGGGCAGAAAACCCATCCCACTCCAGTAAAACTGCCATAGGGTCATATGAAGTACACACCATTGTAATTCAGAGCACACCTTGGTCCAGCACTAGCAAACACTCATGAAATCATGGTCTAATTTCTAAAAGTAACTGCTGGTATCATGTGTAATTTGGTGTTACAATTAAGTAGCATGAAAACCATGCTGTTAACAAGACTTGTGAAAGTCACTGAGCACTGAAGATGGCCACAGTGAATAAAGATGACTTTCAAGAGAATTTAACACATTCAATAAGCCAAAGAAATATGTCATGAAGCCGTACCTGTACATCCCTCAGGGTTTTCTTTGGCCAGGTTCCAGTACAACGGTTTGCATTTACTACAGGTAGGACCTTCAACGTGCTGAAGACATTGACAATAGCCCTAATGACAGAAAAGAGTTAATATAAAAACCATACTGTTCTTTGGTACTAAGAAAAAACTAATACTATTAACAGCTCAGGCAAGTTACTGAGTTTTACAGATGCATAGAAACTGAGGCTGATTCAGGCTTCTTAGATTTTTCTGTCTCAGACTATCAGCACGGGGTTTATTCTAAATGTCCCAATGGATGTACTTTCCAATTCTTTTATAGCCTTATTAGAACTGCTCTGAAGTATTAACTGTTTTGCAAAAAGTTTAAAAAACAAATTTCCTTTAAAATAATCATTAATTTTCATATTTACTCCTTTCTTTATTGGTGGATATTTACTCCTTCCTTTATTGGTGGAAGACACAAATAGCTGTATACATGAGCCTAAATAGATACCTCTTCCATCTGTCAGACTTACCCTCTAGGTCTTCTTTGCTACACATTTAGCAATGACTGTGATTTCTAGTCATATGCTACTACTACTAACCATCATTGTATTAATAACAATAATAGTGGAATAGCAACAGTTACAAAGAGATACTAATTTTTTCAAGAATAATTTGATGCTGAAACGGCCTGTTGCAACCCAGAACCAGAAGGTCTTTGAGACTTCCATAGGCTTATATGCATATCTGCATGCATATATTAGTGTTCTAGCACACCAAAAAGACATAAACAGTATGCATAGTCTATATATAAAAGATAAAAAACCCCCACCTTCAACAGCTAATTGCACTGGTATGATCAAAGAACAAAACACAAAGTTTATTTCCACTCTTACTCTGCAAATAAGCTCAAGCAATTCTTTCATAGCCTAAGAGCAGGCTTCAAGACTTGAGCAATGAAATGAATGTGTTCAGCAAAGGCACATGAATTATTAACATGTACCGTTAGCTGCAGCAGTAGAATACTTACAGAATGAGAACCAACGCTACCTGAAGGGTCACATTCACCATTGGTACCTTTATGAAATTAAAAAACAAACATATTGAAAGATCTTTTGAAAACAGAGCTGCAGAATGTAGTAGTACAAAAGTACAATGCAGCAGCTATGAGTATGAAAGGGCTTTTTAATATGGTTACCTTGGAGGGACTCAAACACTTTAAACGTCAAGACCAGCAGAAGCCTTTAATAATGATTTTTCAAATGTGTGTTTAGGCTGGTTTAGACTATGCAAAGGTTTGGTATGCAAACTTGGTCACTTGCAAAACTAGCACTAACCTACAGAACTAAGACGTTTTCTTAAAGTTCCTGTGCCATCATCCAAAAAAGGTTTTAATCTTATAGTTCACTTCATGAAATATCATACAGAATGACAAATAAGCTCATCTAATATGTGCTCCTGGTGTGTCTCTCCCTCCCCATGCTTCAGGGGGGTTCTATAAAACTTTACATGCAGCAGAGTGCCCTGGAGAACACTGCAATAGACACGGAAGTGATCCGAATCAGAATGGGGGATTTTTCCCTCAGAAAGGTTACCTTCACAGTAGGGGAAACTGTCACCTGCAGAAACGTGTCTGTCGCACTGTCGCCCCGTGATGCCCATTTGACACTTGCACTGCCCCGACGTGGGATCACACATGCCATGCTGGGAACCATCGGGAGAGCAGCGACAAGCTACATAACGACATAGACAGTGGTGGGAGGGTTCACCCTCTAGGTACCAAGCAACAGCCTTCCAAAACTTTAGTACTGTAGGGGTTTTGAATACTATTTGTCTAGAGTGTCCTTCATTTTTCTTTCCAATAAATAGCTCACAAGGTCCTCCTATAACTCACAGGGTCCTCACTCCTGCTTGGAACCTATGAGTTTGAGGTGACCTGTACCATCTTGACATTTTTTCCTTTGTTCTTGACAGAAACAGGTAGGATTATCTGGAACCATAACAAATCTCTCTTCCTCGACTTCTTTGTCCCATCCTAAGAGCAGGCTTGGTTTTGGCTTTCTGCCTTCTTGATCTTCTTATGGTTACAGAAAGCACAGGGCAAATTCTGTAATCAGACCTGCACTTAAAAATATGATGGCGAAATACAGAATATAAAATTGTATGCCAATCACACCTTTAGATCTGAGGGCAAAGGAGGCCAGAAGCAAGCTTTGAAACATACCATGCAACAGTCTTACTGGTTCAGATTCCTGCATAAGGTCTCAGCTGTGCAATGATTTACGCACACAGGGTAAATAAGAATAACACCACAAAAACCTCAATGCTCCTACAGCCCAAGGGACTAATCTTTGCTCAGATAGAGTCTAAGGGTGAAATGGTTAATGACAATTATTGTAGTAAAGTCACAGCCAGTCTCATAAAGGGAGAGAACAAAACTGTCAGATTATTTTTTGCTGTGGTTGTGGCTATTAGTAATAGCAGAATTATGAGGATGTGTTCCTTCTTTAGCACTAATAATATTTTGATTTCTAGGAAAGAGCAGTCCTGTTCATAATGATCAAGTAGCTTGCTCATTTTAGTGACAGAGCGCAGGTTTCCCTCTGCTTGATGTGAAAAACCTACACACATTATGGGCCTAATCAATCGATCCACACGAGCAGGAAAAACTGTTGATAAGACAGAAGATTTGCAGAGTCAGGCCCTTCTGGACTAGGATTTATGGTGTAATGTTGGCACATGTCAAGA
Organism: Elanus axillaris; assembly: GCA_026212715.1. Taxonomy (NCBI): domain Eukaryota; kingdom Metazoa; phylum Chordata; class Aves; order Accipitriformes; family Accipitridae; genus Elanus; species Elanus axillaris. Next base: position 3,120,490 of record JANZLQ010000029.1, on the reverse strand, counting down.
GCACACACTAATGCACTTACTTAAAAGTTTAGAGGACAGTGTATCAATTATTAGAAGCCCAAACCAGCTGAAACATAGCTTATGTTCTGTAAGTTGAATGAGCCAGAACACATAAAGGTAAATTCCCATTGCACAGCCTAAGCTTTAGTTTTCATATTTTAAAAGAGAGATACAAATGCACCAAGGCCAAACATTGCCATGCTCACATTAATCCAACTAGCACAGGAAGAGCAGTGATGTGCTAGGGAGGACTACCAGCATGTGTGCCTGCCAGGAAGCCTGGCTACTGCCTGTATCTTCAGTGTCACTGTTGCCAGCTTTGGATGGAACAGAACTATCATGGTTACACAGATAGTTTTGCATGGAAATATATTTGAGAAAATTGATTTTCTTCTGTATTGCAGAAATAAGAAGGGAAACCCCAGTAAAAGGAGCAAAGGCATTTACTCACGCAAGCAGCTGGGATAGCTGTAATAACCTGGAGCGCACTGGTCACATCTAAGTCCAGCGTAGTTACTGTGGCACAGACACTGACCTCTAGGACCACATGTATTCTCCACTGAGCCAACAGCATCACAGTTACATTCTGCATAGAGAAAAATAAATAATAACTATCCTGACAGATACAAGTCTAAACCAGCAGTTATTTAAAACAGAATTTGCCAAGTTACCTTTGAATGTAAAGCAATCATGACGAAACGAGACAAACCTTAATTTTACCACCAAAAATAATTATCCTGAAATAGATGCTTATACTATAATTGCATCCTCAACCGTTGATAATCAGGTTCTTACTGCAATTCTATAATGTACAGTTTAGAGATTTAGTTTGATGCTTTGCAAAACACTTGTGTAAGGGATGGAAATCCATCTTACAATGGAAGGAACGTCACATGAGAGAAGTTCTTAACATCTCTAAAAAATGACCTCTGAGAAACAGCATCCACAAAGCTAGGCTAGGTCTAATGGCTAACAAGACACTTATTAGTAATGATGCACAAGCACAAGTTCATGGTGCACAAATAAATGATGCACAAGGTAAAACCTGCTGACTTCTTAATTTTACAAGCTGGCAAGCAGTGAATTGTAGGAATCTGCATGTAATACATAAGGCACATTGTGAGACTATAACAAAAGCTATTGTCAGACTATAACAACAAACTTCTCTTGGAGTTATCACTATTTTAGGCTAACAGCTCTATCACAGATAAGACATGCTATTTTATTGAAATGATGCTGGATGTTACACAGGGTCACACTTTATAGGTACATGAATGGGAGCCCATCTAGGAATCCCAGCTGCCTGAGGTACAAGCCAAAGTGTTGCAGTTAATCACTTGGATTTTATGACTGACAGAAATAGCTGACTGACAGAAATCTAAAACAAACACTGTGTTTGTGTTGCACGTCCATGTTCCTGGTTACCCCTTTCAGTTCCTCTTTCTGCTGCAGCCAAGGACATCTGACTTTGCTGTGTTTACTTCAAAGACGCCTGGAAAGATGCAGGGTTTGCTAGGAAGTTAGTGTAAAAGAAATACAAATACTGAAGCTTCCAAAACCATCACCTACACTAGAGTCCACCCCCAGCTGAGCATTATATTGCACTCTCTCCTCTTTTTAATAAAACTGATTTTTTAAAAGCTTTATTTTGATATCACTCCTATTGAATAAAGCTTCTATTGAGTTCAATAAGGCAAGACCAGAGAGATCAGTTCTAGCTGCGGCAGCCAAAAAGTCTTAGATCTACCTCCCTTCTGAAGATGACAACTCCAAACAGGAGTTGCAGGCTGGGCTGCTCACTTTCCACCAGTTTGCAGCATGATACATTAGTGTAAGTTAAACCCATGGGAGCTTATTTGAACAGAACAAGTTGTGAACTGCAGCAGTTTTGAGTAATCCCACTGACTGTGTTTTCAATTCTTTTTATCTGTCTTTTACAATTTCTTTTTGCATGCTCTTTAAGCTTTTATGTCTCTTTTCAGCTTTTGGTGTTGAAGGTTCAAACATATTCAATATAGGTTTGATTTGCTTTAAGATTGCTACCTGATTCAGTTCCAAGAAATAAAAATAATGGTTAGAGTATTTTAAAACCACTGAACAGCGTGTACCAACACAGAATCCTGATTTTATGTTTTTCATTAAAAAATGTTAATCTACTCCAGACCATAAAACACAGTCATGTGGTATTTCTTTATTCCACCCACTGAGTTTGGTAACACAATATAATATATCTGTGCAAGGGCATAAAGGAGACTGCTGTCTATTCATAGGATGTAAACAAGTACGTAAGCCCAAAAGGAAAAGGACTGCTATAGCCAACAACCAAAAATAATGAGAAGAAAGTAAATTGTAATGTTCTATATGAATCTTGCTAAGCTGTACAGGAAAGTACATACCAGAACTCAGCAATACTCTGTATTCTTTCTCACTGTAAAATTCACTATGGATTAAGGGCCTCTCCCTCACTCACTGCAAAGGCAGACGAAACCTAGGAGGCAGACAGGACTCGATGGATTCCTCATACACACCCAAAACCATTATGATATTCAAGGTTATGCTTCATCAGTGCTGATCAGTTTTTCTCTCTTGTAAAAGGCAGGCTAGTCCTTGGTGGCAGGTACCCTGGTGAAGCCCTATGGAGATCATTTATGTTTCATGATTACATGAACAGAGGTTGGCTCTGCATCTGTTGTACGATCTTAGAGTGAGAAATCACTGTGAAGGGCAAAATGGGAGCTTCTCATCTTCAGATTTACAGGAGACACCTTTCACAAAGTATCAAAAAAAGACCCTCTGCTAAAGTAAATTAGTGCTTTGCAGCTCCACTATGCCAGTTCCTTAGCAGTCAAGCATGCTCTGTTGTTGTAGGTCTCCATGTGACAACAACTTTCAGATGCTTTGGTTATTAGTAAGACAGCTGTGCTGACTAAGGCTATATCAAACTGTCTGACCATTGAAAAAAAAAAAGCCTGTCAGAAAAAGACTATATAATTCTTCCCTACTATGGAAACATGACTGGAGTTAGTGCTTGGAGAATGAGAATGTATGAGGATTTCGCTGCAGAAAACAAGAATCCCTTGCCCATTTACCACTGTGAATATTGCTTCAGCCACTGCAAAAAGGGTACCTGGAAAGCATTCCAGTCTGCCTGTTCAGGGGCCTCTGATGCTGTACATGTGATCAGCAGCCTTACCTGGACAGGCAGGGAAAGAGTGGTGGCCAGGCTGACAGCTGTCACACTGAAGTCCAGCCACCCCAGAGCGACAAAGACACATCCCGAGAAAATTGCAGACTTCAGGCTGGGTACCCGCCAAATTACATTCGCACACTGCAAATGAGAAAAGACATTTCAGAGGCAGCCTCTGCATAGGCTCCATTCTTTTACCTTTCTTTAAATAAAAAAAAAAAAAAAAGAAAAAAAAAAGAAGAGAAAAAGCAACTCCCTGAATCTCAACAGGACCCATCAGATTTGATTCATAACAGCTTTTATTGATTGCCCACATCAGTAATAATTCAGTATCGAGGGAAACATTGATGGAAGAGCAAAAGAGTTTGGCTCAAAGTGACTACTGGGTTCAGTATCAGTGTTGCAGCGCTACACTTAGCCTGTCCCCACTCAGATTCTGATCAATGCCAAGTGGTATGCCAACTATTTAAAGTAGTTCCATCCTTTTTTAAGACTAAAATGAAACAATTTATGGTTTTGAGCAGAGATGGTTAATAAAGTTTAAAACCAGTCAGCTTTCTAGTATTGATTAGAAAGGGCAGCTTGGTGCAGCGAAGTGAGGTTGCAAACTCAAATTAAACACAAAAATGTTTTTTTAAAAACAAGAATAAGTAACAGAAATGTTCCCAAAAGTATTCTAAATTTCATCAATGTTACTAAATCCAACTCCAAACTGGAGTCTGACAGCTGCATCACACAGCAGACAGCACTCAAGGAAACAAGGGCATTTTTAAATAGAAATCTCCCCTCATCACATTTTTCTTCTTTGACTTCTGTGAGTTTTGGGAGTAACCCTTATGAACACATCTCCATGGCAAAAGAACTTCATCCCTCAGTATAAAACCTGGGATTGTATTTTGGATACACTTGCTGAAACGGAATGTTTGGCTTACCCTGGCAGAAGGGGTAATGAAAATACCCAGCTGCACAGGTATCACAGGAAAAACCCTGAAATCCAGTTCGACATCTGCACTGTCCAGTATTTCCATCACAATCACCACCCAGAACTCCTGCACCGTGGCACTGGCATGCTGAAAAGCACATTCGTAAAGAAAACATTTGTGGTGTTATGATCTTAAAGTTCCTATTTCACTTGGAAGCCGAAGGCTGGCATTTACGCCAGAGCTGAGGCTCCAAGCATCAAAGAAACTATGGCACTTACACAGACACTGGGGGCCAAAATACCCTGGTTTGCAGCCACCTTCTAGTTACAAAAGGAAAGGAAAAGAAAGAAAGGAACAAAGTTAGTGCATAAAATCACGCAACTCCTCGAATTTTTGCAGAGAAAAACAGATCACTGCTTAGTAATTATTACCCTTGAACCGATGAAATTATTTGTACAACCCTTAGATGCAGAACTCATTAAAAAAAATAATAATCTGTAATAGAGCCTAGTATGCCAGCACCAATTTACAGCTTCTACAGACACAGAAGCTTCCACTTAGAGGCAGCTGCCTTTCTTATGCCTTCAGACTCAGATGCTACTCACTGAAAATGTAAATAGCTCAAGATCTGTTTTCTCCTGTTTATATTTATTCATTTTACTCTGGAGTTTTCCTTCTTCTTCTTTTTAAAAATATATGATAGAAGGGGATATATACAGAGCATACCCAGAGGTCTGCCAGGGCAATTATTTTGGATGCTGGACAAAGGAGATAAGCGGTACAGGAGACTAAGGCTTTGTGGGCTGTGATGGCAACTGCAGACAATTTCAAGAAAATGAGGGGGACTTGTAAATACATACATGGATTTGTACTGTCTGCTTATACCTAAATGTCTGTTACATTCACAGAAAAAAGCACTTTTTCATTTGCCAACATAAACTCCAGTTCTATTAAAGCTAATAGAAATAATGGGGAAGAATGCTGATTTTAGGATATAAAAAGGTTTTGAGGTTTTTTTAAAGTTATTAATCCTGAAGTATGTATGTGGTTATGCACTAGCTGTGATGATATCTCCATTCTGCTGTATAACAATATACTCTAAAAATATAAGCCCACTGAGGGAATAATTGCATGGATTTCAGGCAGCTCTGCAGTGGGCTAAATAAGAAATATGTAGCTCTCAGAAATCAAAGTCTTTCACTGCCAAGGGCAATGTACAATTTGCCAGGTGCAAGAGGACAGTCCAGAAGCAGAGGCCAGTTAGCCTTAAGGAAGAGATTTACACCGCAGTGCAGATGACAAGTTGTACATGTCAGAAAGTCTTGATGGATATGTTCATAAGAGCACCAAACAAGAGGGTCAGCCTCTTCTGCAGATGTTTGCCGGAGGCTGGTCAAATTTATTTTGATCCATAACTCTGCCTGAAACTAGCCTACTAAACTGTTTGATATGAACATGACAGTAAAATGAACTTCTGGCAAGAACAAAAGCTCTCTGAAAGATAAATACCAACAGTGGCAAAATTACTACATAAATCTCCCTGAAAGAGCAGGCACCACCAAACTGGCGAACAATAGCAACACAGGGAAAAACAGTGAAATGACAGGGGGTGGGGAGGGAGTAGGAAACCACCAAGAACTTGCCGATTATGTCACCAGCCACAGCATCTCTTGGATTGGGAGAAGTAAAAGGATATTCAGGAATACCTTTAAAACAAAAGAAAAAGTGAAGTGTATTTGAAACAGACACATTTATTTCATTACAACAAACCATGAAGTCATCTTCTGTCAATACAGAGAGCATGATATTCACATGATTCTAGTAACCAACTTTGGCTTAGTTTTCTTTCAGTTAGGAACAGGATAAGAAACATTTTACTTTTGATCTCCAATTCAGGTACAGACATCCCTTCTCAAAAGAAGAGTATGAAAGGCCAGACACCATTTGGAAATGCTACCAGGTTGCTTCCCTGCTCCCTACCCTTCTGTACAGAAAGCTTTCTCATGCTAGACGGTGTTATGAGAGCTATCTAGGGAGCTCTGTATTTATTTCACACTTTCTGCTTCCAGCTGAAGGTCCATCTCCTGCTCTTTAGCATTACCACTCACTGCCTGAACTGCTAGAATTCATGACATGTATGGTATATCTTGGGAGCTTTTTAACTGAGAACCTTTCCAAAGTTCATGAGCTACAAACATCAGTGGGACTTAGAATAAGGTCCACCTCAGCTGAACTTACTTAAAAATGTTGGATTACAAACAAGAGGATACATGAGATGTTGTAATCTAGAATGCACTGTACAGAGAGGATTTATTCTAGCACAGCCATTGAATTCAAACAACATTCAATTTTTTACACTGTTTTTTTCCTTTGTTTTGTATTATTTCCTTCTTCCATTTTTATCATGGAACTTCTTTTTTAGTCAGACCTCAAATCTTGCCCCAGAACAACACCTGTTTTATCAACTGTCAGAAATACACTTCTCCTGAGGGCACAAATCATCCCACCGATGCATCTTTAGAATCCACTCATGGAGCTTTTATGCAGCAAACACAATCCTGATGTTACATTTTCTTCCCAGTTATTTTATATGTAATTTGTTTATGGGGAAAACATTTAATATTCTGAATTCCCAGCACTTAATTTTAATATCCTTAAAGTAAAAATCCAATTTTCAGTTAATCAATTGCATTAGATAAATGGAAGCACTCAGGACTTGTGTGTCACATCATTTTTTCTAATATGTTTATTTTCTTTGGATTTACAAACAGCTTTCCTTCAACCACTTCTTAAAAATCGTGAAAAAAAATTGAATGCTTCCTTCAACCACACATCTGCAGCTACCCACAGTCCAGCAAAAATAAGAGAGCGTGGCTGAGAGCCTTACGATCTGCCAGGAGGACCTTTCCAACATTACACAGGCATTATTTTATAATTACTTTTATTTATTTTAGAATATTTTTTATTTATTTTAGAATCCTCTGCAAGCCCACAAGCTTTGTTTATCAGGGATGCAAGTTCCAAATCCTAGGAGATGTCAAGGAGAACACATAACCATTTTCTCCCCTCTCTCTCACTACAGTCATGTTCCATTTCCCAGTCCAAGTGCTCTTTATGCCTAAAGACCCTGAGGCATCTTTAAACAATTTGTCCAGGGCTTTAGAACTGAAATTCATGACTTACGGAGAGCTAGGCGGTAGCCTCTCTGAAGTTGTCTTAAATTAACTCAGAATTGTGAGAATGAAGCACAATCTATTTGATTTTCATGTCAACATTGTTTTGCAAAGTAAACGAGACTCTCTTCAGTATTACGGCAATTGATTTATCAGAACATATAAACATGTGAAGCTGAAATGCCAGCTGTTTCAACCAAGTCAAGTGTCATGAAAACAGCTTAGTCTTTAATGTGTATTTAAAATAAAGGAAGAGAGTAATTTTTATTTGCATACTTACGGACACAAAATGGATAATCATAGAATCCATCAGCACAGCGTTCACAGTTTTCTCCCTGGAAATTCTGCTTACAGAAACAGTGGCCAGACCCTTCCTCACAGCCCTCTGCATGCTCCGAGTTACAACTGCAGGCTAAGTAAGTATCAGCAATTAGGCGCTTTTTGGAAATTAGTTAATTTGCCTTTTACAGCAGTGTACAATAGCATTATAATAGCATCACATTTGCAGCTGTGTATGTCTCATTATTTAAAGAATTACCATTTGCATACTGTCTTGTATCTTCCAAGTACTCTATATCACCAATTAATATTTGTGATATCCCTTAGAAGTAAGACCTATATTATTTTCTTAGAGTCTTTAATTTTTTTTTTAATTCAGAAAGCTGCATGTTATTACTCCACAGCGCTGCAGCAACTATCTTCTCTGTGTCTTCTGCTTGTCTCTCTCCAAGGTTCAGGCTAAGCACCATGCTCCATCCACCTTTCCTTACACACCACGTGCAACATTATGGTAGCATGCCACAGCTCTGTTGACTTTCCATTTGTTTCAATACCCAAATACAGCAAACTATAGTTTCCTCCTACCTGTCACAAGGTTCCTTCAGCCTGTGTATAATCCCACTCTTATCTCTTGCCTATACTCAATTCTTCCTTTTTAAATGTTATATTAGTAATTATCCTATTGCATTATTTATCAGATGTTAGGTTCAGCACTGCCTAAAGTAGGAGTGAACCTCATGACCTTCTGAGCTATAGAATAAAATTTTTACGTCACCAAAAGCCGAAGGATACCTCACATGTATATCAGAGAGCTAAGAGAAGCAAGGACATGAGGTTAGGAGATGAGAGTGGCTTCCTAGAACTCATGCCAGCTCACTGTGGGGTGTGTGGCAGCACCCCAGGCTTACGTGACCCTGTGTCCTCAGCAGCTTTTCCTGCCTTACTTCCTCCTACTGTCCTGCTGCTGGTCTGAAGCTTTAGGCTTATATAACACTTAAATTGAGAAGGACGTAAAAGGGTCTAAAGCAACACAGAAAGCAATTTGCAGTCGCTCTCCAACATCTTTTGGCCACTCTTTCATTTTTCTTCCCCAAAAGATGCATTCCATGCCCTGATTATAGCAAAAAAAACCCAAGCCACTACCATGAGAAGATGCTTAATGGAGAAGGACTCACGTATACAGCCATGAGGAGCTTTCGCTGGAACACCATAAGGACGATAGTAACCTTTTGCACACTTCTCACAGTTAATACCAGCTGTGTTATGCTGTGCAAAATAAAACAAAAGGAGAATATGAGATTAAAAGGGGAACTTGGAAGAATTAACATAGAATAACATCCTTTACGCTGTTTCTATAGGATCAGCACAGGAAAAAAGTGGAATATGACTGCAATAAAGACAGCATTCATCATTTGCTGTTCTTTAACCACCTGTTCTGTACAGATTTCTTCATCATTATATTCTCACATAAAGCAGATGAGTTATATCTTTAAAGCATGATAAAAATTCTGTTTTCACCATCACATTAAATTTATCTCTTTTTATACTATTTTCTTATCATAACATATAAACCGTTCAAGCAACTGCATCATTATTTTTTCCTCATACTGCATATTGCTTTTTTGAATACCCTATGTCTAAGATCAGCAACATCAAAATAAACTAAAACCTGATCAGTCAGGTCAGCACAAAGCAGATCTTCCTTTACAAAACTATATGTCTCTGTAGACATGTGTTTTAGGCACACAGAAAAAATATCAAAAGTAACTTGAATTACAGCAAAAATATGTAACTCCCCTGTGAAAACAGTCCTGAGTGTATTTCAACTCATGCAGCAAAGCTCTGCCCTGCAGTGGTGCAGCAGGAGCACGCAGCAGCGGTGGCATGCACCAGTTGAGTAAATCACAGTCACAAGGCATCCTGGCAAGCTAATAGTCTCTTGAGCAGGGAACTGGATGGGGAAGCTTTGCCCTGGAGCAACCAAGGCAGCTTCCCCCTACTCCCACTCGATCTTTAGTTCCTCCTTAGGGAGTGTTGCAATTCAGGGCTGAGCAGGGGCGCAGCATTTAATGAAAGGATTGGTGGGGCAGGTCATGAGCAGGGCTCCCAGGATGTTGCTGGGGCTGCTGCTTGTGGTTGGTGCTCTCAGTTTGCGCAGCAGTTTTGGGTTCTGCTTCCAGCTCTGCCAGGATCCTCCTTAGCATCTTTAGATCTGACCTACTGCTGGGAAAGGCTGACGCTAGATCAGGGAGGATGATGTTCACTTTGCACAGCTGACAGAGACGCAGTGGTTGCTGCAGCACTTAGCACAGCAGGAGGACAGAAGGGCCCAGCATCTCTGCTCAAGGCTGTGTAGGGCTATTTGGAGATTGAGCAGCAATGGTCTCAACACATTGCAGGGCATATCCTTCAGAGACTACTGGAGCTAACTCCCATGGTACATCAGAGTCCTCACCCCAGACAGAGCTCCAGGGGCAGATGCCACTGTCCAGGTCTGGGGCTACAGAGAGCACCTGGGCCTCTCCCTGGGGCTTGGGGCAGGAGATGAACCTGTGCAGAGCTTGAGGGTGAGGGTCAGAGGACAGACCAGCACAGCTGATATTGCAATAGGTGCCTGTTACCTGAACAAGAAGGCAAATGAAGCCTTCATTAGGGAACTAGACAAAGCTTTAGTACTCATGGATGACTTCAACCACCTGAGTATCTGCCAAAAGGGCAATGCAGCTGGGTGAAAGCAATACAGAAGTTATTTTGAATGTATCAAAGACAAGTTCTGGATGTAGACGTTCATGAGCCAGTTAGGGGAGATGCTCTGGTCAAATTGACACCCTCTAACAAGGAAGAACATGTGAAGGTTGAGGGTAGCCTTGGCTGCAGTGACCCCAAGACTGTGGATTTTAAGGTGCTGAGACAAGTAAGCACAAATAGCGGAATTACAGTCCTGGGCTTCAGAAAAGCAGATTTTTGCTTGTTCAGGTATCTGCTTGGCGAGATCCTGTGTGAAACTACCCTGGAGAGGAAAGCAGACCAGGAGAGCTAGTTGATTCTCATGGGCAGCCTCCTTAGAACCAGAACAGTTCTTTCCAATGTGCTGAAAGTCAAGCAAGTAGGGCAGAAGGTCAGCACAGATAAATACAGAACTCCTGATTCATCTCAAACTCAAAAAGAACGTACATGGAAGGTGGAAGCAGGGACAGACTACTTGGTGGCAAGACAAAGACATTGCCCACGCATGTAGGAGTGGAGTTAGGAAAGCCAAAGCTTAGGCAGACTTAAAACTAGCAAGGGAAGTGAAGTGCAAGAAGACAGGTTTCTAGGAGTACATTAGCAGCAAAAGAAAAGCTAATGGGAGTAGGGGCCCATTGCTCAGTGGGGAAGGAGATCCAGTGAGCAAACCATCTTAGAACACACGAAGGACAGGAAGGTGATAGGAAGTATTCAACATAAATTTACCAAGAGCAAAGTACACCAAATCAATCTCATTGATCTCTATGATAAGATGACTGGTGCTGTGCACAAGGAGTGAGCAGAGCCACCAAGATGGTGAGGGACTGAAGCACAGGACATCCAAAATGAGGCTGAGACCGCTGGGTCTCTTCAGCATTAAGAAGAAAAGGGAGAACTTACTGCCATGTACAACTGCCTGATCAGAGGATACAGAAGGGATGGAGCCAGACTCTTCTCAGAGGTGCACAGCAATAGGATGAGAGGAAACAGGCACAGATTGGAACATGGAAAATTCCAATTAGGTATTAGGGAAAAACAATTATCATGAAGGTGGTCAAACACTGAAACAGGTTGCCATGAGTGGCTGTGGAATCTCCGCCCTTGGAGGTGTTCAAGGCTTGACTGAACAAGTCCCTGAGCAGCCTGATTTAATTAGACCTGCTCTGAGTAGGGGGTTGGACTATGTGATTTCTAGACCTCCCTTGATATCAGACTCTAAAGAAACTGAATCTATCTTTGTATGCAACATTTCAATCCTATCACTTCTTTGTTCAGGCATCCATTCCTAAGACTTTTTTCCCTGACAGAAACAGAAAAAGTAAATTAAAATCCATATGCTTTATCCAGGAAAAAAAAATGCTATAATTAGATTTACAACAAACTCATTTAATCCAGCATAACTTCCACAAAATTAGGTTACAAACAATTAATATCAGTCATATAACCAGGACTCATAGATTTAGATTAATTTTGCTCTTTTCTATCCTGGAAGCAATATAAGAGAAATGTTCTTTCATGAACAAAGACCTGGCAGGAAGGACCAACATGGTAAATCTTACCAGACTTCAAGAACAAAGTTCTGCACAGAAATGTAAATTGGAAGACAAAGAATGTTTCTTCTACTCATGCTAGTAAAAATAACTCTACTCTCTTCTGACTGCCTGTTGGACAATATCTGATTATACTGTGGCAATAAGATGGAAAATATACCCTATAAATGCTACTGGATATTTCCTTTTTTTTTTTTTTTTTTTTTTGTTCCTTAAATACAGCTTTATTTTTAAATGCACAGCATGGTAATACATAAATCATGATGCATAGGTTTCATAGGAACATAGGCTTGATGATAATTTTCGCTCTGAATTATGTTCTGGTCAGCTGCTTGTCATCACACTTCAGATGACTTGACAACAAAAGGAAGACAAACTTCCAAATAAGTCTAGCTGTACTGAACCCTGAGATCACTGAACCAATGAATAATTCAGGTTGTAAGCGATGTCAGGTCAGGTGGTTCAGTCCCACCCAAAGCAGAGATAAGTCCAAGATTAGATCAAGCTGATCAGAGCCTTGTGTGATCTTTCCTGATAGTAATTAGCCAGAGTAGAACAAAAGTTTCTCAGGATGAGAGACATTCTTTCTCTTTCCAAGAACATGTTATCCGTTTATGACAGATACAGTGTAAAGTCTCTGATTCCGAATGTACATTTGTTGATTCAGTCCCACCGAGCCTGTAAGACAGTTATGGGGCTGGAGCATATGACACATAAGGAGAACCTGAGGGAATGGCTTTGGCTGGGTTGGAGAAGAGACGTTCAAGGAGGGCAGAGGTGTCTAGTGGCAGTTTTCCTCTACCTAAGAGTGGGTCACACAGAAGACAGAGCCAACTCTTCTCAGACATGCACAGCAAAAGCACAAATGTCAGCTATCACAAGTTGCAATTGGGGAAATTCCTACTGAACAGTAACAAAAAATCTCTTTACCATGAGAGCAATTATGTGCTGTAAAAGATTACCGAGAGTCTGTGTAATATGCATCCTTGGAAATTTTCAAAACTCAACTGGACGTTTCTCAGTGCAACCTGATATAGCTTTGCATCTAGCCTTGGTTTGAGTGGAGCACCAGTCTAGATGACTTCCAAAGGTCCCTTCTATGATCCTGTGCTTTTTCAGTACCTATAAGCTTCCTTCTAGGTATAGCCTATGCCCTCCTTTACTCCTGCTGATAAGGAAGAACCCTCTGTGTTTTGCTGCAGTAAGGAACCAGCTGGCCTGAGCTGGAATTTTATTTGGTTACTTTTACTTCCTTCTGTTAAGCAGGGTAATGGCAGAGTTTGTAATAACAGGAAAGGGAATTTCTGTAGTTGATTTAATTGTTGCATTGTGTGGCTTTATTTGAATCACACGGGACTGAGCATAAATACAATTTATATGTATCTTTTATACATTAACAAGCAATGCTGTACAATGTAAATTATTTTCAGGCACCTGTTTTCCTGTTTTAAGTACAAGTAACACCACCAGAGAAATGGAGATATCTAGACTGATCAGCCTCCAAACTATTGGTGTGGACACAGTCCCACTTCAGCAGCCCTTCTTCAAATGTAATTTATTTAAACTGACCAAAATGACCTTTCTACCTGGCAGTTAATGCAGACTCCTCCACCTTCATAGTGCCCATGGATGTTTAAGCTCTCTCGACGGTGATCAACATCAGCATCATAGTAGCAATCGGTGGCATGTCCATGGCAATTGCAGGCTGAAATAGTAATATTGCAAGTCAGCTTTCTTTATAATGCTAGAATTCAGTAATGTAGCAGAGGTGAAAGAGAAGCTTAGATTTTTTTATGTATACATACACTCAGGTATGTTCAAGTATGCTCAAATGCACATATTTACCTATCAACAACTGGATTTTCATACAAGAAACAGGGCAAGATCATGTAGACATGAAGAAAACATGCTGCTAGGCTTATCAGAGGAGGCAAGAGTTGTATCATCTCAAAACTATATATTATGCATAAATGCAGAACTAGGAAGCTCCAGAAGAACAGTCTCAGCAGTTTTTAAAAATTATCAAAAACATGCTCAAATGCTTACTCTATTTTTGCACCTCTAAAAAATATACCTTGGCTGAAGCTGTATGCACTAGATCTTTGTTTAAAATAAACAATTATAGATAAGATATATACATTTGAATAAAAAGTCCTACACCAAAGAACTCTCATACTCAGCCATAGATACAGATATACCAGCAAACTTGGCTATGCATTTACCCAACTGCTATCTTCAGAATGGAGAAGTTTTAAGTACAAGTTCATTCTATTTCCTGAGAATTGTGGATTCAGAAAGAAGTATGGTATTAAGAACAATAACACCACCACCAGTAATAACTTATTATTATTGTTGTTGTTGTTGTTGTTATTATAGAATTAGGTGACTGAGATAACTCATTTCCCCAGTGTATGGTTGTTTGTAGTCTCAGCTGTGACAAATTTTACTTTGGGTGGTTTGTGGTTAGCTCCTTTCCTTTTCCCTTCTGTTAAGCCAAATAAAGGTAACAGCTGAACTCACAGTGGCCCTGAATCCATCTCTCTACATACATGTTCTGCTGCACTTTTAACTCCTTCTGACAGATGTTAATATTACAGTGCTCAGAAGAGATTGAGAGATAGCTGTGAGGCTTTGCCTGCAGGTACATCAGCCTCACAGATGCCTCACCCTAGGAAGTTCACCTATTGAAAACTTCTGAGATACATCCACTGATATATCCACTTGTTGCCTTGTACACACATCAGTTGGCTTCACCAATCTCCTTACATCAAGGTGGGAGACCTAAATCCTGAAAAGGCTTTGCTGTTTTACCTTTGGCAAAAAGGCCTAGCAATATAAATCCCAGAGCCAGCCCAATGTTCGTGCCTTGCTTGAGAAGAGAATTAACCTGAAAAATAGCTCCACACTTTGAACAGTTCCTGCAAATACAGTTTGAGTAAAGGGTGATGGATTTACCCAGAAAATAATTTATCTAATTTGCTACAGATCAATTACGTGTATCTGATCTTAGTTAAAACTAATCTTTTCCCATTGATCATGTAAAGCTCTGCCTGTCTTCACTGAAATCTTCTAGAACAATAATATAATTCTGAGTAGGAACCAACCATAATAGCAAGCAAACAGAATAAATCAAAGGACAGGGCCATGGTTTTGCCATAAACTCATTTGATGTCCTTTTTCTTCTGATCTGAACTTCTTTCCTCACTGGAGAGGAACAATGGGAATTTTCTGAAAGAATGCAGGAAGCAAAAAAGGCTTCCCCAAGCATCTGGGTGCTAGGTGAGCTTTTAACTACAGATGTTCCAGCACTCCAGGGAAACCTTCCCAGGAAATTCCCAAAGCTTTGAATTCATAAAGCTATGATTTCATGTTTAGGGAAATCCCTAAGGACTAGAGGAAATGGCCTCAAGTTGCACCAGGGAACGTTTAGATTGCATATTAAGAAAAATTTCTTCACCAAAAGGGTTGTCAAGCATGGGAACAGGCTGCCCAGGGAAGTGGTTGAGTTACCATCCTTGGAGGTAGTTAAAAGATGTGTAGATGTGGTGCTTTAGGGACATGGTTTAGTGATGGACTTGGCAGTGTTATGTTAATGGTTGGACTTGATGATCTTAATGATCTTTTCCAACCTAAATGATTCTGATTCTACCCTCCCTTCATCTGGACCAGGGCATAAGATACTCTGGAAGGCAACAGGTTCCTGAAAGCACTTTAGAACAGAAGCTAAGGGCCCTGGCCCTACTTTCTTCACGATGAGGGAAGCATATGGCAAGTAATCCTTCCAAACTCTATTCCAAGTCCCTAGCACAACTGGGAGCACAACTCAGGGACAATTGATTCTCTGTGCCTTGCTATACTATCATACAGATAAGAGAGGGCAAACTGGATCATTCTCTGTATCTCCTCTACGCCTCTATATCTGAACAGCTTTGGATAAGGAAGCCTTTTCCTGCCAACAACAACAACAACTGCCAACAACACAGCCAAGGCCGTGGCCGTGATAGGTTGTGCCCTCCTCCCATCAGGTACCCTTCTGATCTGACTGACAGGAACCAGACAAGTCAAGACGGGGTTCCCTGGCCAGGTTGTGATAGCCTGTGAAGATTTTGGGGTTTTTTTATTCACATAATTCTTCAAGAAAATAAAACATTGCATAAATGAGATGCTGGTTCAAGAAACCAAGTCAGAGAAGGAAAGAAGATAACATACCCCCCTCCCCCCCCCCCAAAAAAATACACCCCTAAATAAAAGGTCCTTGCCTCTATAGCCAAACCATCTGTGAGCTACAGCTCACACATATGTCTTCTAACAGCAACAGGAAATTATTTGCTCTGATTATAGTAATAGCATTTTCTCTCACAGAGGAGTAGAAACCCCTTCAACCTTGCCAAGCATCTTCTTACCACTTCAAGCCATTTGCTGACCCATACAGTACTGGGAAACTCATAGCAAAAGGTTGGGCTTACCCCTACAAGTTCCCACCAACCTCTTTCAATGTTTCTCTCAAAGGACCTCAGGCTTCTGGGAAGCTTAACAAGGTTGCTTTAATTCCTTCACTACTTGCTGCAAGGAAAAGAGGTCGGCACCTGGCAAACGCTCTCAACAAATCACCTCAAACGGCTAGGAGCAATCCATACTAAAAAGGGTATTTTTTCAGAAGTAGTTAGAAGCAAAGTTGGTTTGGCTCAGAATCTTGTAGATGATCTTTTATCAATGCATTCTTTAAAAAACATGACATTATTTATGCTCTTTGTTGATCTCTTTCTTGGCAGAAAATCTTTCCCTTTCAAAGAGGGAAATTTCAACGAGGTTTCAAATATTGTCCAAAATAATGTCCCAACATGCCTATCTCCTATCAAACATTTTAATCATCTCCCCCCCCCCCCCACCCCAACACTCAGACTTAGTACTGCAGTTTTGGTTAAACAAGCTATCTCTTTATTCCTGAAACTAATTATATAGGTACATCTCTTTGGCTTTCAAACAAGGTTCCCCTGTTAACGGTTTGTACCCACTGGCTATGCTACTCTCAGGAATGGCAGACGAGGAAAATAAATTAGGCCAGACATAAAGGAAACTGCAGGCTGCCAACACATTTTTCAGCATAGGATGTGCACAGAGATGGGAACACTGTCTGTACCACACTCAGTGGTTTCTGGCCAGAAGGATGGAAAACACCCATGTGTGACAGTATGTACCCCTCCATCAAAAGGGGGTCCATGCGGTCATTTTCTTTGACAAAAGAATGAAACACAGGGGAGGTGGGAGAAAGTGCAATGGGCTTCTCCAGCTTGACTACTCCATCCGTGGGACTAAACCACTCCAAACTCCCAACTATGAGCATGGGAAGGGGTGCAAGCATGGAATTGCCAGGACTCCCCACCAGGAACACCTTTGAGCCCACTTACATACGGTCAGCGAGGGGTGATCATCAGCAGGAGAGCGAAGGGCAGCTCAAGCACCCGTAAGCAGTGCCAGCCTTGAGAAAATCTCTCTGCAATCTGAACACCAAGAGGCTGACTGATGGGGAGGCAAATTTTGAAGTTGTACAAGATGTTTATCGTCTCTGCTCTGCTAGGGTAGGATCCTCAATCTGTCAGCAGACAGCTATGACTGGGGAGAGACATTGACCCAACGTACTACAAGAAGGCTTTTACTTTTCTCATGTAAAATTCTCACACAAATGATTGTTGTCATTGTTTAATAAGAGAACATAAATAATATTCACCACATCATCTGCTCCTTATTGCTGCATGGAAAAAAATTTCTCGGTAAAGAAAAAAGGTGTTAAAACATGCAGTGTGCTAGTTATGTTCCATGGACACCTATGCTACAGCTAATTCCCACCCTCTTGTCAATGTCCTTTTTAACCTAGCATCTTTTAGGCTACTCACGTTCGCATATGTTTGTGCTCCCAGCTGTTGCAGGTTGCCACTGTTTCTGATTATATCCAGGGCAGCAGTGATCACAGGTTTCCCCACAAGTGTTATGCTGACATTCACACTGAAACCTACAGAAATGAAAGCCTCTTATTCTGCTGAAGCTGGATTTAAATGTTTTTTCTCAATTTTTTTGCTGTTCAAGACTTATGCATAGTGTGAAAAGGACAGGACATAAGCTCACATGTAAAAAAGTCAAATAGTAATACTAGAATATTTTGGAACTTTCCTAAAACTCTTCATGACTGATTAATCATGTGACTATGAGTTTATTTACACAGATTACTTATATAGAACATTTATAATTGGATTCAATAGACTGGATTAATGAAACTTTATTCTACAATATTAAATCAAGATGATATATAACAGTTTAAGTTGTATCCTATTTTAGCTTCAATCCAAGGCTCAAGCTTGTTGACCTACAATAAATCAAAATGTCATCTTTATATGCATGCCTTCATCATTTTTTCATTATGCTTTGTTTACAATAATTTTATTAGTGTTTTTAATAAACCAAGATCATAACTTCATTTTGTTATTTTTAAAATAGTGCACACTACTCATCAAGAAAATGCAGTTCATATTTATTTTGATTTAGCTGAATAGCCTACTTAAGGGCCAGGCTCTCATTATATGCTAGGTCTTGCTATCATGCATAGTAACTGAATCCAGGAGCAACAAAGACCTTGAAACTGGAGAGGCCTTTTCCAGTGTTCCTCTCTTATCTGTGCAGTCTAATAACCAAAGGGCAATAAAATTTTTTAGTATAACCATCCTATTCCCATAGATTTCACACCTTCTGTACTTACATTTCTCTAGCATAGACATCTGGAAAGGGGGTACCCATCTGCCCACTTACTCTTCATTAAAACACAACTGAAAATATTGTATTGTCCTGATAAAAGTTTTTTTCAATGCCTTCATGCATAACAGCAACAACTGGTTTAAACCAGGCTTTTAAAATATGTTAAGACAGACTGATATTCACAGTCGCTTCCCTACAGCAGACAAGGCAAGGAGCCTGATCTAACTGCTTGTGAAATCTATATGGAGATCAAAACTTCACAGGGAAAGGGAACAGTTCATTCAGTTTGTTTTTATTTTTTCTAGTAATGATTGAAAGCCATTGGACCTTGGCAGAGCTCAGTTACAATGCTCAGTATCTCCAGGAAGTTCACTAACTGTTCTTGACTTGGGCTTCTAATTCCTGCTGTTGGAAGGCGATACCAGCCCATGCTTTCCAAAAAGAACTAAGGATTTCTAAGAAATTATTCAATCTGACAAACTCTTATTTCAATTAAAAAGAAAAATCTAAGTAAAGACTTTTTATTATTATATTTCACACACAACAGCTCTTGACACGTTTTCTTGTCAGTCATTAACAGATTCTAGTTTTTTAAATATAATGAAAAATCCCTGTAAGACTATACCATTCTATAATAAAAAAGGTCATTTGAAAACATTCATGTATTGTTTTTCTCATATTAAATTAATGTTATGCTCAGTTTACTTACTGGTACTGGTTGTCAGCACTCTTTGCATTACATACTTCAGCATGGCCATAGCAAACACACCGACCACCAATACTGATGTCCTTTATACTGTAGTAATACTATGGAACAAGCACAAGAAGTACATATAGTCTTTCCTTACTTGTACTATGTCAGAAATATCAACATCGGGTTGTTAAATCTTGTGTATAAGAATTTTAAAGACATGACTTTACAAAAGGCCAGTCAGGCAGCCAATGGTCAAACCTCTGTTGATGTCTATGTCTCAGTATGAGTACCAGCAAATCAAAGTCAATACCCATAGGGTGCCTGACAGCAACAGGCTTGTGCAGCTCACACCAAATGCATATTGCTGTAGCTCTCCATTCCCCAGTAGCTACACAGCCCGAAGCTAGTTCAAAGCCAGCTTGAGGATGGAGATGTAAACTACTGTCAAAGCATCAATTTGTGAGACTGGTCTGGTCAACAAACAGGACACGCTGGTATGGGCAGCGCAGTTTTCCCATTCAGTCAGACATCACCACTAAACACTAGAAAGTGACCGAAATCACCAGCTTGGTCAAAATCATTCTTGACTCAAGCTGGATTTGAAATTGTGACCTGAAGTTGAACATGTCTCATCCTCATGCCTTGCAGGCATCCAGGCAACATAAGATAAAAATTTAATTGGCCGAACTCAGTGAAAATATCATTACTGTATACATATAAATAGTAACTTCTGCATACATTTTTGTAGCTCAGAAGTTGTTTCCTTTCTCCTTAGAGCACCAGGCAGAATGGAGAGATGGTTGTAAATCTTGATCTCTTTGTACCCCCAGAAAAATTAAAGAGGCAGATTTAATGCCACTGGAGGATGAAGAGAAAAAGGGTCAGAACATTATGCAGGTACATCTCCTGCGCTCACTCTATTAACATTACATCCCCTCTAAGTGGTATACATAGACTCTCTCAGTGATGATCCTTCCCTTCTACTCAGCACTGGTGAGGCCACACCTGGAGTACTGGTTCCAGTTCTGGGCTCCCCAGTACAAGGGAGACATTAACATACTGGAGAGAGTCCAGCAAAGGCCACAAACATAATGAAGGGACTGGAGCATCTCTCCTATGAGGAAAGGTCGAGAGAACTGGGACTGTTCAGCTTGGAGAAGAGAAGGCTCGGGGGGAACTTATCAATGGGTATAAATACCCAAAGGGAGGGTGCAAGGAGGACAGAGCCAGGCTCCTTTCAGTGGTGCCTAGTGACAGGACCAGAGGCAATGGGCACACAATGAAGCATAGGAGGTTCCCTCTGAACATCAGGAAAAACTTTTTCACCGTGAAGGTGACTGAGCACTGACACAGGTTGCCCAGAAAGGTTGTGAAGTCTTTCTCCTTGGAGATCCTCAAAAGCTGTCTGGACATGGTACTGGT
The DNA here is from genome assembly GCA_026212715.1 of Elanus axillaris. Classification (NCBI taxonomy): domain Eukaryota; kingdom Metazoa; phylum Chordata; class Aves; order Accipitriformes; family Accipitridae; genus Elanus; species Elanus axillaris. The sequence goes on along the minus strand of JANZLQ010000029.1, from coordinate 3,099,788 downwards.
CAACTGGCTCCAGGTAGCCCTGCTTGAGCAGCAAGGGTTGGACCTAAGGACTACCAGAGGTCACTTCCAACCTCAACCACTCTGTAACTCTGTGATTCATTTCAGTTGCATATACACTCTCTACTTTTACGTAGGTGGAGTTGGCTGGCACAGTTCCCAAAGGCAGGGAGCATTTCCAAGTAGCTCTTTGTTCTACCGCAGGTGGAGAACAGTAGGTGGGATATACAGACTAGGAAATAATTTTTGCCTTCTGAACTATCTCTACTCAAATATACACATTCATTTCTAACTGTGCATACCATTTTCACACTTTAAGTAAAACTTGTAAGTAAAAACTTTCAAGCAAAATCTTTCAGTGTTTTCAGCACAGCTAGAAAGGATCACTGTGACTCTCACCAACATATTTGACAGTGGGTTTTGATACAAGAGTCTTCACCACCCACCCAGTCTATAGTTTTATACAGCTCTGCAGAGCTACGCTTTACTAACAGTAACTGTACTGTCACTGGTCAGTAATAAGTCAAATTAGCCATAGGCCAAAACAATTAATACACCAAACTGTCACAGTGTAGACATAAAACATACTTTATATAATTCAGTGTGTCATGAACTCAAACCATTAACAGGGGAAGCCAAGCAGTTACTTGGATAGGAGAACAGAACTGGTCTGGTTTTCATCTGCTTCCATAATAAGTTTAACACAAAGATTCTCCTTAAGAATATTAACTATTTCCTAGACTTGGAAGGCCTCTACAATAAAAACTTGTGCTCTCTTTTTAACAATTTAATAAAGTATTTGACATTTCATTCATCTATCCTACATCCCATGGCTATGATAACATCAGAAGTTCCTTACAATAAAGCTGTGCTGCTTGCCAAGCAAACTAAATACTGCCTTTACATCTGCCTGTGAGCAACATCTTAAAATTCACTTAAGACAACAACAGTACTTACTGGGAGTCCTATCAAGCAACTGGAATAGTTTTATGCTTTTTGATACAGAAACCCTCACACACATTTGTGCAGTGCCTCACCCCAGGGTTTCCTCCAATTGTTACCGAATCTTCATTTTAAATGAAAAGGTTAAAAATAACAATACAATATGAAGTCTGCAGTCGCTCTAAGTATATGAATTTCTATGCTGTGTTCCCTTGAGGGAACTGAATTTCCTTACATTTCCCCACTGAAGGGGAGTGGGACTTTGGCTTTCAAGCTCTTGGATAGCCCAAAATCCACTGAAAATACCTAGGCATCTCCAACGATCTGTGGAAAGATAGTGACTTTCGAGTACACCCTTTGATACCTGCTCCTTCAGAAACTTAGGTACTGTTTCCTGAAAATCTTTCTTTGAATAAATAAGGAAAGTAGTGTCAAATAAAGCTGAAAAGATTTAGTTCCTCAGTTCTGCATAAGATAGTTTACAAGATTTCCGCTTTGGCTCATTATAGCTCCCGTGATGCACCCAACTTCCTTCCATATTTGAAAACAGGGAAAGACGACAGTTTGTTACAAAATCATTAATCATTACTTCCCCTCCACAAATCTGTCCTGACCAAGTTACCTTCTTGTCTCAAGCAAACCTAGAGAAAATATGGGGGTTTAAAGGTGGGTCACTGTAAATTCTGATTGTTAGTATGTTGCAAACTTAAAACATTCATATCACGTTTGGTCTCTAACATGCTGAATAGGATTGTTGAGTCTATCTTGGTGAAAACAGTACTTACTCTACGGGTTACAGTGGGGTCTCGTTGAGCTTTTGATATCAAGTGTCCAAGAAGTGTATTAGTTCTGAGAAAATGAAGGCGGATGTTTGTTGCTTTTGTGAACTCTTGAAGATTAGAGGAATAAGTGAAGTTTTTTGCTCCTGGGCGGCCATTTACCAAAGATACTACAATCTAACAAAGGAGTAAGCATATTTTTGTTAAAATATATCAACTGCAAATGTCAGTAGTGGCACAGAACAAAATTAATAAAAATTCAAAGACTTACTATCATTTCTGAGCATATTTGCAGTAACAACTACACATTTCATAGTGAAGCCAGGACACTGGGAAAAATTGTGTTGTTAGTCTTGGACCCTCCTGAATTCTCATTACCCGTATAGCACATCAGAAAAAAAAAAGTGCCTCTATCTGTTTTGATAGGTATAGTAGGTATAACACACAAAAAGTACATGTTTTAATAGGAAAAAACAATAGGAATAGTTGCAAATAGTTATATTAACAGTTGATAGTGTCAATGGGAGTTTTGCCTGAGTGAAAACATCAGGTTTTGGCTCTTTCCCAAAGCACATTTATTTTTGGGTTAAGGCACAAACATTCCTGGAAAATATTATTGTTACCAGGTCCAGTGCCTGGGAGCATATTAATGGTCTTTTGGAAGAAAGTACACAGTGTTGCTTTAGAAAATCCCCTCACATTAAACCAGGTTTATCTGACTTTCAAAACAAGGGCTTTGGTACTTTTTTATTTTTTAAAGAAACAGATGCCAGCAGCCCAGCAATCATGAATCTCTATTAAATTAACAATCCAGTGTGCATGTAGAGGACTGAGTAAGTGACTTTCATTTATTTATAACTGACCAGATTTCTATTTTTAATTGGCTTCTATACTCTGAAACACATAACAAGGGAATAGCGATGGTTCTGATTGCAGCAGAGTTCCTTTAGGAAAAGTCATATAGCACGTAATAGGGGATGTCACCAGCAGTGTTCCTCTATGGAAATTATTCTTTACAATATTTTATTATGAAAATTTTACAGATATGTTACTAAACAAATTCTATAATATGAAACTACAACCCCAGATCCATATGCTCAAAACTCTGGATAACTCTTTAGAACTTCAGATCTGGATTCTAACCACATCAGGTGTAACAGGAGAATGACAGCAGGAGCCATCAGCACAGCCAGGAGTTTAACATTCATTCAAATAACACAAGCCACTGTTCTGCATAGCAAGGAACAACGGTTATAATCAGAGCAACATTCTCCAGACACTTGTATTATATTATAAATGGGTAGAATTTTATATATTATTTTCTTAAACAGCTACTTATTCTTGAATGGTAAATATCTGTTTCTACAGCCTTTACCCCCATGAGAAATTCTGATGGAGTAAGTTCTGCTATGTACATTGGAAGTGTCCAGAAAATGCAGTCAACACCTTCAAATGCATATGGCTAAAGTGAGGTACCTAAACCGTGATAACAATCAACACAAGTGGCTCTGAACAGCCCCTACCTCCACAGGGAATGGTGAAAGTTAAGAGGAGCCAGCTCACCTCCAAAAATCTCAACAGCTACTTAAGTGCTTGGTTATGGACTTATCAATGTAGATTCAAGCAGTCATAGCTGAAAAATTACTTCCAGTTCTAGGTTTTTATTGAAACAGTAAATTTCTGAAACCAATGCTATTTGCTTCCAGCATTACACATAACTTTCCTAAAAGCACTTACCTCTCCATTTTCAAGAGGCAGGATGCGAGAGTACTCTGTGGTGCAAAGGACATCACTGTCCCTCCTCACTGGAAGATTAGCTTCCTTTCCAAAGCGCTCCATGCAATCCGCTTTGGAGTCTAGTCAAGTGAGAACAAAATTATTTTTATATGTGAAAACAAACACTATAATTCTAATTTAAATTAATGAAGAAGTATCCCCTGTGCTTTCAAGTAAATTCTCCCCTGTAACTGAATAATAACAGCGATTGCGTCACTCAGAGCAAAAAAATGGAAAATCCTAAAAAAAATAATTCCTTGTCCTAAGCAATTCGTGGTGCCTAACAAGACGTGGCACAATACTTCTCATATCACCATAAAAAAAGCTATATATGTACTCCATGACTTTGCATTTGTATTTCACTTTGATTTTTGCAAGTTACTCCAGGGTCCCATGGGATGAAGGACACTCTAGTTCTGACATACCCCAAACCCAAGACAAACAAATCAAAAATTCCAAGACTGAAAAATATTCATGTGCTGAGTTACACTTTCAAAATATCACATAGTAATTTTTAGTTACACTCTTGTCACTCATTTATTGTGGGTAACTAAGACAAGAGAAATGTATTTGATGTTCACTGTCTTCACTGCAGTTGAAATCTTTAGCGAGCCCTATGGTCTGCTTTTCCTGTTACTGGGCAAATGATTAAAGAAACCTGTCCACAAAAGAGCAGTGATGAAAGGATTGATACTCACGAGCAAAAAATTGCCAAGGAGTGTAAGTTCTTCCAAAGTCCACTGATCTTTCTAAGATCCAGAGATCTGGTCGAGGAGAATTTGCAAACTTGATAAGGATATAGGCAACGTGGAAGAGCTGGTAACAGAATATACATAGATCTTATCAGGAGCTTTTTGAACTCTGTAAAAAGTACCACAATACTAAAACTACTGCAAATAAATACCTTGTCTTTAGCGTACAGTGAGAAGGTTATCCCCTGCAATTTCATTCCTATTAAAATAATAGACCAGATTCTCAGCTGGCTACCTCACCTGGCAACATGCTCCTATACATTAAGAAAACTGCAACAGGACTGTGTTAAATGAAATCATCTTTCAGAACAGCTCTGTTTTGCACATGACTTATTGCTTTGGTGTGTTAAGGGTACAGTACTTAACCTCGAAAATTTAGCATCTCAACACATCATTGAACTAAGATACCTTTGCAGCATCCTGGTACATCTGTGTTGCATTCCAGTCATGTAATCGTGCTTGTAGTCAAGGAAAATCACAATTATGGAAGAGAAAATGCCCACACCCTTTACACTGGAACTCTTTGGTTGCGTTTGATAGTAATCTAAGCTACTTCTTCCCTCGCTTTAAGAATATTTCTAGAGAATTTTGTCACTGGACAGACTTTCCAAGTAACAGAAGTAAGCCACCCCAGAGTTTTGTGGGTATCAAACAACACGGGACAGATTCTTATGACTGGTAGCTCATTCGTTGTCTGAAACAGCTCAAAGAGCTTCATCAGCTCAGGGTTCCCAAGGCCAAGAGTCCCATCTGGCTTCTTTAGGTGGTCATTGCGTATCACAGCAATAGACAACAAGACAGAGAGCTCCCAAACACTAGAGCAAAAATGGATTTGACAAGAAAGGAAATCTCACTGTAAACCTCTTGGGATAGTCCACAGTCATAAAAATCAGAACATCAGTAAAATTACCTCTATGCAAAAGGCTGAACACAGATTGATTCTAAGGGTCATTTAGAATTTAAACAACCACAACATGGATATGACCTGTCAGTAAAAGTGATGCGATATGGAGGTACAGTCAATATTCAAGTGAAGCTGCACCAGAACTTCCCACTCAACAACCTCAAGTCAGAATCATCTGCTTGCAGGAAATTCCTTCTTTGGTGGGAGAGGCAAGGAGTTAAGAGTCAATGGTCTGTCAAGTAACTGCTGCCAGAGCCCTCACATCAAATACACCCATGCAGTTTATCTTTGCTCAAACATCACACATCATAACCCTGAAGCTAATACTTTGCACAGGTTATTAGACTCCAAACCACAAGTACATACAAGCTCCCAACCACCAACTGGGAACAGCATCTGTTGCCATGCCTGGCCCATTCAGCTGCCAGCTAGGACCAATTCAATAGCTGTCATACCAGCTGGAGCCACCAAGAGCCAGATGCAAATGGTGAACAACGCAGTGGAGCAGATAACTGGAAACAGTTGTTCCTAATCAGTCCTGCACATGCCAATCCCATGGCTAGGTGCACATTGCAGTCATACATGCAGCTTCAGTCTTTACACACCTAGTTTAGACATCAGCTTCTGAATACCAGAAGTATTCACAGAAGAAAGTAAAACCTTCTCACAAAGAAATGGGAGGAATTCAGGGACTTCATAGAGCATGCTCTCATGATAATATCTCAGAACCCAGAAGAAAGAAAATTAAGCTTTTTCATAATACATTCATTTAATTCAGCATGTACAACTATCCAGGGCAACTGCCTGTTCTATACACAAGAAGGCATCGCTGCAGCAGGTGTCGTACCTTCAAAACTATTGCAGAAAGTGCTAATTTGCTGAATATTGCTTACCTAGGTCAGTGGAGAGATAACTGGGGGAAAAAAACCATTTCATGTTAGTGTTGGAATTTACCCTGCCTACTTAACACAGCTTGATGAGCACCAGCTTCACCTCCTGTGATACTAAATTAGGTACCTAAGTAGCCTGACAGTATCTACATAGGGAAAATTACTTACTAGACAACAGTGTCAAGCAAAGTAAGTGGCAGCCATTCTGTTGACAAAACCCAGAACTATGCGCAATGACTGCATAGGTGGACTAAGGCCCTTAAATTACTAACAAAAAGTCTCTACGCTGATTGTCAGAAATAGGTGAATACTTTGGGGACTGTGGCAAGATTTGCCCTTACTGAGTTTCAGATATGCTTTGCCTAAGTAACTTCTGCTACTTGACTGGCAAGTTTCAGAGTAGGGATATTGGCCATACAGACATTATATGTCATGCAGTATGGCCATTCAATGTGAAGACTGGTATCTTCCTAGGAAAGCATAATAGTTCTGAAATTCCTAAAAAGTGCTTCATGTTCTTGCTTTTGGCCAGCTGAATCTGTCAAGGGGCATTGCTTCCCCTATGTTTTATGGTCTTTGGGAGTCCCATCCTTATACGCATGTTAATGAGTGTGGACAGCACTCTGTGTGTTGATTGATACAGATTCAATCAAGACAAATGGTTTAGAAAGCTCAAAACAAAGGAAGCACATAGGCCTCATTGCTTGTAGTCATGTTGTGAAATCATTACAACAATGACCTTCTACCTAGTCTCCAAATAAGCAGACAACATCTGCTTCAGCTTGTCATAGTTATTATATTCTTTCACTCAGATGCTACTCGAAGTGCTGACACAGACAGTCTCATCTCGTCTCTCGTAACAGGTGATACCTTCTCATAAGCATAAGCAAAATAGTAGCAGTGAATTCCATTTCCACAGTGCTTCCACACTGCTGAAGAAATATGAGACAAGCTCACTTATACATCAGTGTCACACTGGGCTATAACCTTTCATAAGCATCTGAAGAAAAAAATGGCCAAAATGAAGAGTAACACAGCTGAATCACCATGCGGCACCCGTCAAACACCTGTAGGCCACATCTACTCTGCAGCTGTGGAATCTGCTTAAGCCTATGACTACTCAATGCATGTGAAGCTGAAGTACAGTCCAACATGTTCCTTGTCAGGAACTCTGCAAGTCTGCCCATGCTTGAAGAAATGTCTCCCAGCACCACACTTTGCATACTTCCATGCAAATCACAAAATGGAAGAAAAAATGTATGGCAACTTCAAACTACTGCTGCATAAGAAAACCTTCAATTCACATGCATCTCTCCTTACATCTCAGTCTGAAATACTGCTTGGGTTTGTACAGTCACATTTGGAAAGGGGAAAGGGATAGATCTTGATAAAAATTAAATTGGTGTTAGTTAATGACAATATATCACCAAAACTTAGGCACCAACCCTATCACCTGTCCTGCTTCTGACTTCACATGGCTGCCAATGATTTGGCTCTAACCTGGATCAAGGATGCAGAATAGCACCTGAAAATCCAAATTTCTACTACGATTGAATACTGACCTAGTTGATGAATGGTCTCTCTTCAGATCTGATGAGGTAACAATGGAAGAGAAATAATCCTTGGCTTAGCAAATAAATCCTAACTAAAGACAGAAGAGTAACCTTGGTGACGTAGGACCTAGAAAAGCAACCATTAAAACCAATTTTAAGTACATATTCTATGCTGGCATTTCACTAATCTAAATCTTGAACTCATTGCACTGAAAGAAATAAGACCTACCCTGAAAAAAAAAGCATAATAAACTCAAAACAATGTTTTTCTTCAGTCATTCAGTTTTGGGAAAAAAGGAAGTTAATTTCATCATTTTTGAAAAAATGTTTATTTGGTTGCTTTTAAGTCAAATTTCTTTCATTAAAAACCCAACATTTTTCAAAAGGAGTGTTAAAAATGTAAGCATTAAAAATAACTACTTTTTTGTGCAATTATAAAACAGTTTAAAAAAATCACAAAAAAGTCTGAAATATGGCTTAATCAAAATTCTGACAGTTTCTTATATGAATAAAGAATTAAGTTTAAAAGTAGAACCAGTATTTTGTTTTCAGTAATGGAAAGAATCCACTCTGGAAATGCATGCTTGAAAGAGGATGTATTCCTGTAAATGTCCCAACATCACATCCTGCTGTAATCTAGCAGCATACATGTTGTATTCGTATCACTTTTTCATTTAACTAGCCACTGACACTAAAAAGCTACAATTTCATTTAGTTATCTAAGTCAGTGCCTGCAAATATCCCTCACTGACATGTCTGGAGATGTTAAGTCTTTTCTCTATCACAGTCGATGGCCAGGACCAGAAGGGAGAAGCTCTCCACGCTTCAGAGGCAGTATTCTGGAAAGAAGGAACACTTCCAGAAATGAAAGGGTAGTCCATTGTCCAGGTTTGATCAGTCCTTGGTCTTCTTGCCAAGGCTGCAGGCAAATACATTAATGATTGTCAGTTACTATACTGAAATGTCTTACGCAGCCACTTTTCCATTGGGATTTGGACAAAGACCAACTCAATGCTCGTAATTATTTCTTACATATGGCCTATTTCTTCACAGAACACTGAAGCTATTCATATGGGAAAGAATTTGTACGATTCAGCCCTCAGTTGTCCAGTAGATAAACGTCCCCTTATGAGGGCTGCAGCCCAAAGTAAAAAGAACACAGTAGTACTGTCAGCACTGGAAGGAAACACAGGGAAGTGTGGAGGGTTGGAGTCTATCAGCAGAAGTTCTGCTTTTGCTATATTGAGTTCAAAGTGAGTATTTAGGACAACGTATCATAAAATAAAAATAATGCGTAGGAACGAACATGGGAAGGGAGGTAGGAGAAGCAGAAGTAGGGAGGAAAGGGAGATCAATGAGTGGGAACAAAGACCTTCCTAAAGGGATGCTGAAGAAGAACCAGAGGAAGACAGTGTCAGGAAAGCAAAGGAGAGCAAGACTTGCAAGACTTTTTCTGTATATTTTGAGAATAATAGCAAATTAATACCAAAACCATGTTTTAAAGCCAATGACATAGATCATCAATTGCAAACATAAGAAAAAAATGCTGAGCCATTCAAAAGGTATTTAATTAAAGCTTTAAGAAAACACAACACATTGACTACATCTTAAAGGACAACATATGAGGAAGAAAGGGTGTATTTAACGTATTTTCCTGATTAAGGCTGGCAGCTCAGCTCAGAATGAGCTGCTTGAGGTGTGACTGAGGAATAAATGGAGCGTGCATTACCTGCTACAACTTTTAGAAACTTCTATCGATCAGCTGAAGTTGTGTTAATCTAGAGTTCACAAGTAGATTCAACTTACTGTGGTATCAGCCAAAATCAGCTACCTTCAAAGCATAGTGGTTTGTGGCATGATCCCAAATCAGCTTCCTGCACAAACTGAAATACTCAGAACCAGAGTTCTCCAATACAAAGTAACCCAAGATTCTCTGTGCTGTTAGCATCCCCATTTTTGGGTACTGCAGGGAAAATACTGTACCTTCCCCAGACCCAAAAGCCCCTTTTCTCCCCAGTGTGAAGCAAAACTGCAGAGCAGGGTCAATACTGCTGCAGAGACAGAGCTGTGCAGGGGTCCAGAGAAAAGGCTTTGTCTCACTGCTGGGGCACTTCTGCAGGACTGCAGAAGCTTTACGCAGTGGTTCTCGTGCCCTAATTTGTAGGACTTCTCGGTGTTATTATAGTGGTTACAAAATTCCACACCAGAGCTGGGTCTAATTTCAGGGTCAGCAGTAATATAAAGTCATCAGTAGTTAAGCACAATGAATGCAATGACTATTTTTGGAAGTCCAGTTCAATGCAGATGAATCTCCCACCACCTTGAAAGCTTCTTCCTACAGGAGAAGGGCCTACACGACACTTTATATTTTAGAGAATGACAGTTAAATTAACTGCACTTTCAGACATATTTTAAGAAATTACATCTATCTTTCATAAGTTAAGAACAACTGTTTTTAATAACATTTAGCCAAAGCTGATTAATATTCCCAACAACAAATATTGTTTGTAAAGCTACGGACATAAAGGATTGCTATCAAATATAAGTATTAAACCCATAAGAAATACTTACCATATAAAAGCAACTCAGAAGACTCGCCAAACTGTGAGGATTTTTACAAAATGTTTATATGCTTTAATTGGCAGATAACATTAAAGCATAAAGTCCTCCACAGGCCATACCACTGATCTTAAATTTATGGTTGAGTTTCCCTCCCTCCCTCCCTCCCTAATAAAAGTACTAATTTGGACACTACATTCCACTGTGTGCCTTTAATTTACAACAGTGACTAATAATATCGCTACATAAAAACTATTCAACATATCAGTACACAAGATTTCACCAAGCCCAAGTCTTTCAGCATTGCATTATTGCCACAAAAGCACAGTACAAAAATGACACATAACTAAAAGCAACAATAGAATTTGTGGACTACACATTTTGAAGTGTAACAGTTAGACATTTCTTTTTCATCATACACTTTCATGCTATCCTGAAACTTCATCTTCTGAAGACAGAGTTGAGAAAATACCTGGGGGAGTACTGCTGTAATATCTGCGGAGCATTAAGCAAGCCAAAGATGAGGGGACATCTGCTAAAATTAGGCAATCCAAAGAGTCAGGGGAAGGGCAATGAACTTCAGTCAGATATTCTGGATTCAGAAGTTTAAAATATGTTGAAAACTACGTTGGGAAAATTAGGACCAATTAAAGGAATAAATGAGACTTCATTTGATCCAAATATTTTAAACAAGTCAGGAATAGCCACAGTATAAGCAGGTATGTTAACAGGATGGAGAAACTGCCTCAGGGATCAACATTATAATTATTATTCAGAAGGACTATGATTGATTAGAAATGTAACTATAGTAGAAAAAGTCAGAAAAGGAAGTAAAGCAGGGCTTTTGCTTTAAGGTTTTTGCTTTTTCTCGTATTACAGAGTACAGAAAATGAGCATTTTTCTAGCAGAAAGATTTAACATCCCGAAGGGATTTTGACTCAAAATCACCCGTAGCCCTTGTGGAACAAAAGCAGCAGCAGGTGGGAGTTCTGTTCCAACTCCATGGTAGTGAGTGCTCAAACTTCCATCGAGGTGCAATGCAACTATGCAATTAAATACTGTCATCAGACCATGGCAAAAGGTTTCACTGGGACTCCGCTCTCAGTCTTCAAGATATAATGGCAGGAATGCAGTAAATTAAAAGCTTTTGACACTGCACTAAGTTCTGCTTCCTCTAATTGTGAATATTTGATGACAAACTTACAATTCGGTCATTGCTTCCCTGCACACATACATACCTTACTCTTTGTCATGTTTTGCACATGCAGAAACATTTCCATATTTTGTTTGCAGAAAAAGGTGCCTTGTGTCAAAATAATGAACAGGACAACTACTCAGTGAGGAAAACTACATCCCTGCTATCTTTTCAGTATTACAGCCTCTGGTTTGGCAAGATATTAGGCACACATCTAACTTAAAGAATATTTATTTTTCCTTAAAAACCAAACCCTTCATTTCAGCTCACTTGAGGGGGAATTGCACTCTGAAAATTTCTGGCTCTGTCAACTACTGAGAAAGTCTGCATGACTAACGCACATTAAGCTCTTAATTTTTAGGACCCTGAAATAAGGTAAGGTGAACTGGGGTCTCAGTGTTTACCTGTTCACTTGACTGTTCACTTGAGTAGACTTACTCTATCACAGTATTTAATCTTATTCCTCATTATTAGTATTGTGCACTACTGTATGAATTTTGGGTGTGAGAATACTTGGCAAAATGTCAAAAGTGAATCTCAAGTTCAAACAAATGCTGAGATTAAGGTTTAACTGACTGAACGCAGATATGAGAGAATGTCCTTCAAGAGGGGTGGGGGGGGAAGCGGGGAGGAATTCACATGAATCCTACTTAACCCTCATCCATCCACCAATAAAATGATCCCTTCCTGATCACAAGACCTGAAGTCATTTTGACCTTTGTCTTGGATTTCCCTCGTTTCCAAGTAAGGGAATTCAGAGTCACTTTTCCAGGTGACTTTTCCAGAGTAAAGAGAAACACACAGCCTCCCACTGAGAAATCCTTTAATAACTAGAGGAATTTTAGCACACAGTGGTTGGTCTCCAAGGAGTCCTATGAGAAGAGGGCACTGAGTTCATATCCTTCCTCTGAAGGAAGGAGTTTTCTCAGAATTTTACTCACATAAAAGACAAAGGGTCTGTCAGTAGGTCTGCCAAAGGAGCTAACAAGTACACAGGGGGAACAGAAGTTTTGGATGGAGCAATGTGCTACACGAGCGGATGATGATGCCGCTGCACAACTGTTGGTCACAAACATGCTGGACTACGCCGCAAGACAAATTACAGCCTGCCACCTAATCCTGCATCTTGCAGTGATCACGATGGATGCAAGCAGCTCAGAAGGTAAGGTCTGCTTTACTGGGAGGTAATTGCCTTCCCATACCTATTCATAGCACCCTGCTCTGCATTCAGTGTCCCTACACGGTATGCCCAGCCTAAAAGACACACTTCCCTACAGTTTGCTGGGAAAGAATGACTGAGCAACTCACTTCACAGGAGCACAAAGCATCAGGGGATGCAATACCCCTCAACTGTACAGTCTAACAGAAAGAGCAACACAACCACTGTGTGCTAGGCTAATGTGGATGCTGTGGCCTAAAAATTCATCAGCCGCTACATAGCTCTGCCTTTTTTTGTGGAAGAGTGGAAAAACACAATCAAGAAAACAGGCATGTTATTAATTTAATTAATAGAAATGCAAATTCAAAAATCGCAGCAGTTTAACTACTGACATTCTCTTTCTTAAGTTGTCTGGCCTTTCTGCATTGCTGCTATACTGGATCCAAAAACACGAATGAAGATATCCTCAAAATGAGAACTATTCCAGTCATGTGAGGGACAGGAGCATTAAAACACTATGTAACAGAAGACGTAAAATAATTTGCACCTGAATCCCTGACAAAGTGGCAGCTAAGTCTCACAGAGAAACATTTTTCCTTAGTTATTCCTCCCCTTGCTGTCATCTACATTGAATACCTATTCAAAAAATCCCATCCTATATAATCAGTCAATAAACAGTTACTACTGTCCAAAATATATATGCATATGTATACATATATTTTGCACCCCCCAACATATATTTATAGTCATGTATTTTCAGCTGGTGTGAACTTGCAAAGCACAACTAATTTCACTGGATCAGCGCCCAATTATGGCAGCTGAGAATTCATCCCTATGATTTAAAATACAGACAGATACAGAGGCTTTACTGCTAGCTACTTGCTTATCGCCTGCAGAGGCAATATGGGTGTTCATGTTACCGTCACATTACTAATTCACATTACACTGGTTTTGCTGTCCCTTCCTTTTTAGACCATGTCATCAGTATTTTTCTTTCTTGAAGATCTTCATGGATGATAGAGAAACCAGAAGGACCCCGCAGGCTAAAGCAGACTGCAAACATTATTCTCAAACTGTGTGCTTGGTAAGAGATCATGAAATATCTCTCTCTGTGCCCATGGAAAAGTAGAATATGAAAGGGAAGGTAGAGCCCCAGTTTCAACTGAGCAGTCCCCCCTGTAACCTCAGGTTAGCAAGTTACAGTCTCTGTGCAAGAAAGTATGGAGTCATTAAATCTCTGCGATGCCAGTGGCAAGAACCCACATCATCAAAATTCCTGAAGGAAAATAATCACTTTATTAAAGTTACCTTGGTAAAAAAATACAGAACATAAACCCGACAAAAAAGCTGTGGCATTGGAAGTTAAAATCATCAGTTCAAAGATCTCTCCCAATTGCAAAGCTTGTATATAAGTGCAAGAAACGACCAAACCTCATCCAATAGCTCATGCACTTACCTGTCCCAGATCTAAAGTGACATTGACTTCGTTGTACTTCAAGCCCATAGAAAGAGGAGGACTTTGCCACCAGCGCTCTGTGCCATCAATTGCATTGGTTACTGGGTGAGCTTTACTCGGATCAGCAGCATTGCAATAATCACAAAACTGTCCCTGAAACACAATAAATTAAAAGGATGGTCTCAGCTGAAATCTTATGCACTGCAGAAGCATGCTGTTGTTAACTGAGATTCCGAACTAGAGTGTTGACTAAAAATGGGGTTAGGTTTGTTTCTCTCTTTATAGAGTATAATTTTTAATGTATAAATTATTCCCCTGGCAATTAAATTACACACTTCTACCCTGAAACCCACTGAATTTTATGTTAGAAACTAGAATTTCAGAAAACTCTTTAAAGGAAACTACAGTAAGTCTTTCTTTATTAGCAAATTTATTGATACTTTGGTGCAATTACCTATATTGCGTCTGCAGGAGTGTCTGCTGGAAATTAATGAAACAAAGATTCTTAAAACTGGATTAAGACCAACACACAAATCATCCTCAATCATCCTAAAAGACTGTGAAATATCCACATATGTACATAGTCTGGTATTAATGAAAACATAAAAACAAATCTGTCTGCTACTTGCCTATAAATTTGGTATTACAATTTTATAATAATTGCTTTCATTTTTTCATGCGATTTTAATACATTCTGAATCAGAGACTTCCGAACAATACGTACTCATGAAGAACACAATGGATCCTTTAGAGTATTGTCTTTAAGTTTCCCTTTAAAGAATCCCATTGTATCTTCATTTGCAAAAGTTACTGCCCAATTTCCAGTCCACAACTAAAGCCGCACTCCAGAGATGCCTGATAATCTCTGATAGTCTCTAAAGCTCTTTGTACTCTCTGTACAATAATGATGAATAAACTTCAGGAAACTTAATTGTCTTTTAATTTGGCATCTTGGCTTGCCCCACAAGTTATATTTTTATCTTCAAGAAACTGCATTTTACAGTCTACTAAGATTAGTGCTGAAGAGTTGTAACTAGTTATTTAAGGGATATTTTTAGCATCCCATTCACTTCTTACTCCTGTCACTGGGTGGAGATAATCAATGAAAATGCTACACTGTGCCAGGCACAGATCTTTGTACAACCCCAACATAAAAATGATACTCTCATTAAACGGCAGTACCCTCTTAATGGTTACTTCAGTCTGACAGTTGCTTAATCCATTCAGCCTATGAGTTCCTGACACTGTGTTGGACCCATGTTTTAAATAATGTAGTATTTACACCATTCTCTTTATTTAGCTAAGCATATTTTCATCAAAAAGACGTGACAAATCTTTTGTTGTTTCCAAACCCATGTTGCCTGGCACGAAGTATATTCCTACCTTTTAAGTATTAACAGAATCCCATATAATGGCCTTTATTTTGTTTGTCGCTGCTGTAGGACTAACCAGTGTAAAGTAACCAGAGAAATCACACTTGCCCACTTTTAATAGAGGAATAACATTAAGGCTCTCACATTCTTTCTAGGTACAGTCTTGCAAGCTTGGTGAATTTAAGATGTTTACCTCTAGCAGAATTTGTTTAACATCTGCCATAGTTACTAATGGAATGGAAACTACTTAATCATTCTCATGTGATACAAATACACCATCTCATGTCTTTCAAATACAAAACATAGATGTTCACTGAATATTTCTCCATCAGTAGTAATAATTTCAGCATCTGCATCTAGCAATGGTTCTGTCCTCATCCTGCTCTTCTGGAAAGCCCAGAATATGATGTTGCTTCCAGGAGACATGGCTACCGTTAGCTGTTCTGATTCAGCACTGCAGGTGTCAACCTGGCTGAGGGTTAACTCTTCAGAATTCAAAATGTTGCTTAGAGACTTACTAAATCCTCAAGCACATAGATTGGTTAACTATGTCTGCGGTCATGTTATAACACGATTCTCCTCCAGCTCTGTTAGAGAAGATGGCTTGGCTTATTTTCGTACTAGCTACAATATGCCAGGACACTGCTGGATTCAGGTACAGTTTGCTGCAGCAGACACGACATCAGCCCATGCTAGCTACAGGCAATGTTGTCAGTGTCTGCAGTGACGACTAATAACATCGTGTCACTATCTACAAAATCAGTACACTGAGAAATCAATTTATACACCAACAACCGCAGTTACAACTGCATCAGAGCATCTTTCCTGACAAATGCATACTTGGAGTTCTGACATATATGTGCTACAACAGTACAAGCTTCCCTAAATAGTCTTATGATGTGCACAAAACATGTTCTTTAGATCTAAATTCATGTTCACAATGATCAGGCTGGAAACACGTAGGCAACAGTTGCTGCTACAGCAGTTTCAGCTCTGATCTGGAAACAGCCTCAAAGAAAGGCTGAATGAGCAGAAAACAATGAGGAGTATTAAACGCAAGCGTTACATTTACACACACCTATGTGATTTCAGTATACCAGAGCACTTGATCTGAACTCAAGATACCATCTTTTTTCTTTTTGGGCACATAATTCAAAGAATTTTATTGCAGCAGATGGAGTTTCAGTTATTTAAAGTACATTCCAGCAACCCTGCCAACAAGGCAGCAAAACAAAAAATGAAAGAAAATAAATTATTGGCCAGAGCAGCCTTCCCTGCTTCCCACTGGCAGTGTCTCAGGCACGCCGCGCTCAGCCCGTCTGCTACAGGACATGTCTCCAATCCAGGAGACTGGTGCTTTGATTTTGGCTGCAGTTCATCAGGCAGGCAGGTGTGTGTGTGTGTTTGCTGGTGACCTCGTCACCCTCCTTTCCCCTGGTTCTCCTGAGGGAAGGAGAAAACTGGAACTGCATGAAGGAGTTCACTGAAATATGCCGGTGTGGACCAGAGACACCCAGGGATGAAAATGTCTCTGCTGTAAGTTATAGAAAGTGGTAACAATGAAGGACTTGTTCACTATATTTAATACCTAGCTGTTCTGCGCCCACTGGCAGGGCAGGGCAGGTATGCAGTTTAATTCACACCCGCACACCACTGCGAACAGATTGGCAGACAAAACCAGGCATGCCATTTATCTATCAGTTGCTGAAATACTTTACACTGCAGTGCATCTCTTCACTCAACAGTCTTCTTATTAAGTCATTGTACCACTTGGAAATGTGCTAAATAAGGGAAACATACTGCGTATGTCCAGCACTGCCTTAAAAGCCTCAGTTGAGCTGCCCGTGAAGGGACTGTGCACCCCACCGATCACCTCACGGAGGAGGTTTAAACAGCCTCCAAATGCTCTTTCTGGATTTGCTGGGTACTACATTAAAAGACACATCACCAAATGACAAGCTGAATGAGAGACGCCAATGGCAGAGCAGTGGAAATGAAGCTGGGGCAGCTCTTTCTTTCTTTGCCTTATTTTCAGTGCTTGGGAAAGTACTGGCAACAGAGCGGTCTGCTCCCTTTATCAGAATGAGGGTCACCCTCTGCACCTTCTTTCCAATTTCCCTATTCACAGAGCAACAGCTGCAATCCAGCTTCGTAGAGACCCCAAAAGTGAGCGACTCAAGCATATGGCGTTGCTTTAACTTGAACCAGCCTGACACGGTGGCTATTAAACCTATCACTTTATGTAAAAGCCGCATGACCTTCCCTCAGATCCTTAAGAAACAACACATGAATACTTATGCTGATTTTAAATCCTTCTATGTAAGCACAGCTTCTGTAAGAGTTTAATGCACTTCTCTCCAACTTTCCACAAAAGAAGAGATTCTCTTATCTACAGTGTCTTTGAACTTGTGAGGTGGAGTGCCTTGATAATACGTACATTGTACTGTTATCGCATCTTCCGTGGCTGGATTTCCCTGGCCTTTTGAAAGACTTTCCAACCTTTCTTGAACCACAACAACTACTCGTAAACCACAGAAGTATTCATGTTATGTATCTCAATGGGGCTTTGTTAAAATCAGAGAGAAATGCTGCTGTATCCATGCTTGGCCAAACACTGTAGGAAGCACAACATGCTTCCTTGTGCCAGGGCTGAGCTATCAGTAGTCCTTCTGGGAACTTGAATCAGGCATGAACAATAACGGCCCTCTAACCTAGGACCTGTAAGGCAAATATTTTAACAAGAGGAACTCCCCCCACTCCACCCCTTTCTAGCCTCTTCCTATATAGAGGAAAACCTCATTTCCAGCTGGGTGTTAGTATATAAAGGGAACAATTACAGAAGACATCAATGGCAATGCATCACACAACAGGCTTCGGTCCACTTGCTTGACATGTTTATTCTGGTGTCTGCTTTGCTGGATTTTTGTTATACTGTGACTTCTGATATTCCAAGGCATGTTAGTGTGAGATTTCACTGCAGCAGTGGACTATAGCATGTTGCTGAGAATGTGGCTGAGATGATTGGGCTTGCTATTCAGCTGGTGGTTTCAGGCAATTTGAAACATGGGTGTTGTGTTCAGTATGGAGGGATGGATGCCTAAGCTTCAGAGGTATGTTAGAAACAGAGGACCAAGCAGCATCCTGATCATCACAACCTTTTTTTGTAATCTTAGTTTAAGCATGTACTACTTGTGACCCAGTTTTCCTATTAGTAAAACTGTGTATTACTCAGCCTGTAAGCATGTCCAAAGCACTTTGGGCTTTTTGTGATGGAGGGCACTACACAGATGTAAGTTAAACAGATTTCATGGTGAGGCAGGGAAGCATGGCAGAGAGAAGTTCAGGGCAAAGCCTGCTGCTGGATGTAGCTGCTTCATGAACTGTGAGGGCAGGCTGCGTGATGTTGTATGCTCCCTTCAGGCATATGACAAGGAGTACATACACTGCACCATCTTAGCCCTCTCCCCCCCCTCTTGAGCATCTGTCCCCATTAAAAAATGAGGAGAAAAACACTCTTATCCATTGCAACCTCTTCTGAAACCAGATACATAGGGGTTATTTCACTACGAAAACATACAAACACCTCATAAGACTTTGAAATGCTAACCCTTCTTCCAAGATGCTAAAAATTTACTTGCATTCTTTCTGTATTGCCTGGAGTCAGAAAGTGGACCTTAAAGCTTTCAAGATCCCTTTCAAATTGCCATTTCATTCTGGCTCTCTTCTCCTCCCACCAAGAGAGAACATAAACAGAATAACTTTGGAAGGTCTGAGGCTTTAGGAAAGTCCCCTCCTTTGACAAAGTTCTGATTAAACTGATACTGAACATCCATCGCAGTACATCACAGAGTTTGGTGGATTTGTTACTCCTTCCTTAGCAGACGTGTTCATACAAGTCTCTAACAAAGGAAGAATTTATTTCCATCAACCCTTTGCCAGGAGTTTTGCCACTTATTGTTGTCTTCCTCGTGACTGGCACAAAATGCATGTAATAATCTTATGCTATGCTAGGAGAGAACATCATCCTCCTCACTGCCCTGCGTGCTTATCCTGCCTGTCAGAGTCCCAAGGAATCTCTGGCTTCCTGCCACAAGCAACACAAGGCATAGACGAGAAGCCTCACGGCAGGTGCTTGTAAAATACCAAAGCCACCCGCCCAAACCCGGACCTCTCTTCCCACCGCTCGCCCGGGAAGATGCCCGCTCTCCAGCGGGAGGCTACCAGTGCAGTACATTCCCATCCATCCCCCCCGCCCCAGGCTCCCTGCCTTACTCCCAGAAGCATCACGCTGCTCTCCGCGGGCCGCAAAACACCGCGTGGGTGCTCCCCACGCCACCTCCAGCCGCCCGGCGGGACGAGCGGCTCACGCAGCACCGGGAGCAGCCGCAGCACCGGGGGCACCGAGAGCAGCTGCAGGGC
>JANZLQ010000029.1:3061412-3073123 GCA_026212715.1 Elanus axillaris | reverse complement strand
CCTCACCAGGGCCGAGTACAGGGGAACAATCACCTCCCTGCTCCTGCTGGCCACAGAATTTCTGACACAGGCCAGGATGCCGTTGGCCGCCTTGGCCACCTGGGCACACGGCTGGCTCATACTCTGCCAGCTGTCGATCAGCTCTCCCAGGTCTTTTTCTGCCAGGCAGCTTTCCAGCCATTTTCCCCCACTCTTCCCCAACTCCTGTATAGACTTAAAATAGTATCATCTATTTCGGCTGGTTTCTCATTGTCTTTCTCAGTGAAGCATCTCATCTATTTTGGCTGACTCAAACCACCATCTAAAGTAGCTCTTGATTGGTCTAGGTATTTCATCTTGTCTTTGCTGCATAACTTAATAGGAAAAGTTAAGTGCAATGTTTTATACTTTTTGGTGTCCCTTGAAATGTTCTAGCAACAAACATCTTACTCATGAGTGCTCGTGACTTGATGGGATTGCGGACAAAAGACTTAAAAATGTCTATGTGGCTGATGTGAGACTTAGCTTTGGTATTTCACACCCTTTTATTGCAGAGAAGTACTAAGCTAAAAGAGGAGGGAAGGTGAAGGTTTGATACTTTACAACACTTTCCCCATTCAGGAGAAGGCTAATTGCATTTTCAAGGCAAAAATATGAGTCCTCATCAGTAGCGAGTGTGTAGAAGTCATGCCAGCCCCTCCCAGTCTTGATCTTTGTATGTTAACTCACTGAATATCCTAGGGGCTAAGGGCAACCCTGGAAGTGACACACAACTTCTTCGCCATCCAGTTCCAAAGAATAAGTCAAGAGGAACACTCTGGGGCATGCAGCTAAAGGTCAAGTTAACTTAAGATTCCTTAAGCAAATTACCCTTGACCATTCTCCACAATGTTTACTACAGAGTGTGATGTTTGGTTTTATGTTTGGCTTTTTTTTTTTACTTGAAGAAACTTCCTAATGGGCAACATTGAAATCCATCCACTTTTTTGTTTTGCTTCTTAATGGATTTCCTTTTTATTCTTGGCTTTCTGTACTTTTTAATAGAGTTGCTCAGGGACTTGAAGTTCAAAAAGAAGAAAACATGTCTTGGTCATATAATGCCTGATTCTTTGTGAAGAGGAGTGTATTCCCTTTGGTCAGTACCCGGCAACTTGTCAGTCAAACATCTGGGGAAAAAAAATGTCTACTCTTGTATTTTTCACATCCTTTTTGTTTGCTGACATCAGTGTTATTATTGCTGCTTTGGCCATCATAATCAGTGAAAACAGCTATGCACAGACTGCCTGCCACAGTACACTGAGCAGCTCCTCATGGAAACCACTTCTTTGTAAACTGCTTTTCTTAACAGACTTTCAAACCATTGGTTAGATTAGATTGGCATCTGAGTTTCATAGTGACCTTTGCAAGAATTTTCTATGTTCTGATCTCTATTAATAAGGCAGTGCTTTTTCTATGTTGCTGTCACAAATTTAGACAATGCTTCAGGCTCACTTCAACCTCAAATCTAGCCTGACCACAGTCTCATCAAGTTCTTAAATTTTAAATAGAACCTTATGTTTAAATGTGCTAGAAAGCCAGACCTTCAGGAGTATAAATTGAGGACACTCCAGTGTTACATTGGTTTATTCCAGCTGAGGATGAGGCGACAAATGTAACTAAGAATTCAAACAGATGCAGTTCAAGAACATTAAGATTTACTTATTTTTATTTTTGGAATTTGGGAAAGATAGTAAACTTAGAACAAATCCCTTGTGAAAGTGCAAGAAATTTAATGGAGAATACCTTTGCTATGTTTTTTTCTAAGCACAACTACAGATTTCTGTAACACAGATATACGCTATCAAAATTCTCTATGGAAGAGAGATCTATAATTATAAGAATTATAACGCTTATAAATCTCTATGGTTTTTGTTAATAACAACTGGTTTCAGCCATGTTAATTATCAGACACTTCATTAGGAGATGTGATAGTGCTAGCTTCTTAGTGCTGCTGTAATATTATTTTGTTGTTTGGGTATTTTATCATGCAGTTGCATCCCCGTGTTCTTTAGCCAAGTTCTTTCTTTTCAATTAGTGGACTGATTTTCTCACCAGCAGGGCATATAACTGAGAAATTGAACAGACTGAGCTGTAGCCAGTAACTCAAATACATTTTGTACCTGGCAATGTAAGTTATTTCCTCTGGCATGTACAGAGATGACTTCTATAAAACTTGCTTACGCTCTGTCATCCTTACCCTGAGCCCAAGGTTCTCAGTCCCTTCCTTTAAGGACTTCGACTCTGTCCAAGTGAGGGCGAAACCAATCTACCAGATCAGTTTTACTAGTGGGGTAAGTTCCTAGGGAGCAATCTCAGAGTGTCTGGACCCTGAAAGTTATGCTCTGCTTCTGTTGTCCTCAGACAAGGTTTTTGGGACAGAGAAGAAATAACCAAACCCATTCGGTTCTGCCATTCAGAATGTCTCATGTGAATGAGACAGCAAGAATCTTATGCCTCTGTGCTAAATACAGAGCAGTTCTGTGGTTCTTGTGCAGTGCTAATGAGGTGTATCCCCCTTTAATGAATCTGTTTACTTAGGCTTAGGAGAACTAGAATTTGGCCCGATTTCTTACATTGAGTTTTTTCTATCTTTGTTAGTGAACATACGCAAAACTTCCACTTACGAGAATAGGAATGCGTTATACTCTGTGGGGGAAAAACAGCAAACCCTAGATAATCTGTTGTTTTTCCTACCCATAGTAGCATATGAGATATATCATGCATTGTTCTTACACTCACTTGATATGGATGTTCTCAGACCCACGTCACCTCCCACAGTAGAGTTACGTGCAGTAATATACAAACAACACCTGGGAAAAATGGCCATGATATGATTTTGTTTGAATATGCCTTTATATTTCGAGAGCTTCACTGCCCATCAAGTTTAGATTCTCCATGGACTCAGCCAGCCATTTTCATTATCTGCGCCATTATCAGCCAGTAGTTAAGTGCCATGCATGGAATTAGAAAGCAAACCCAAAGCACCTGCATGCAGGCTCACCAGCTTCTGTCTGACTGAGCAGATGGAAAATAGGTAAACAGTTAAACTCCGACTGAGTCATAAAATCAACATATACTGAGGATAAGTGGGGAAAGGAAAAGGAAATGACAGATGAAGAAAATACAGAGTCACAATCTCTACACGCTGTCTTAAAGTAATGAAACTTCAGGAGAGCAAAATTCCAAGAGCAGGAGGGGAAGGATAAAAAATTTTAAAGCATGAGGTACCTGTACAGATGCTAACTAACACAGAGATGTTTAAGTTCAGCTGTTTGGAGGCTGAAAGGCATTTGCACTAAAGTGGAGATGGCATGGTGGTGCTTATACTGGACTAGAAATTGGTCTTAGATGGTAGTTGTAGTCTTTTCATTGACTTCCTTGACATGTCAATCTCTGTGGCTAAAAGCATTAATTTGCTGGGAACAAATGGAAAAGAGGAAACAAAAGAGCAAATTCATTGAAACACTCAAATGACGGTTTGTGGAAATTATTCTGTATTACTTCAAGTACAATGCTAACTTCTCTCTGATTCCGAGGTCTGTAGCACAGGCAATCAGTTTGAAGGTCCATGTGAAAGAAGTTAACAACATTTGTGTGGTCCTTAGCAGCTGGGTGTCCTTACACCAGCTTATACCAGCAAATTTAATATGAAATTTGGTATCATAGGTGGCCTCAGCAAAAGGACTGTGGAGTGAAAGATTCAAGGTAACAGCTCCCTAGAAGGATGAATGCATAGTTATGAATATGTTGGGCAAACTATTTCTGTTATTAGATAAACTTTTCCTTTTTCAGGTCCAGTTTAGTAAGTTCTCTGTTCTGCTTTTAAAAGGTTTATGGGATACATAAATATTTGGTATAGTTTTCCTGAGAAGTCTGCAGGCTTTGTTTCTAAAGTAATTTTTACTATTTCTCTTATTATCACTATTCATTTCTAAGAGTAGCTCCCAAAATAAAGAGTAACTGAGAGTATATACTATATACTAGTATATATACTATATACTAGTTTTGGTAAAATAGGCCTGTATTTTTGTAAATATTATAGAAACAAGAAACAGCCCATGTAGCTGGTTATGCTACAGTTTAGCAAGGGAAAGATTAATGTAAATGATAGGCCAGATGGAAAAACTTTTGGTTTATAGACTGCTTCATCAAATTTATTGCTGATGATTTAAATACATTTTCTTGAACAAGAAAAATTGAAATTAACTAACAGTGCATAATTGTAAGAATATATTTGCAGGACATTTATGATTTCTGTCTTTTTTTTTTTAAAGAAG
This sequence comes from Elanus axillaris, assembly GCA_026212715.1. Taxonomy (NCBI): domain Eukaryota; kingdom Metazoa; phylum Chordata; class Aves; order Accipitriformes; family Accipitridae; genus Elanus; species Elanus axillaris. The sequence goes on along the minus strand of JANZLQ010000029.1, from coordinate 3,068,828 downwards.
TAGATTATGATCTTATACTGTAAGAATCAAAGAATCATTTAAGTTGGAAAAGACACTTAAGATCATCAAGTCAGCTAAGCTTTAGTTAAATTCTTTTAAAATTTTAGTATTTCACAAATTTCACCAGTACAGTCATAATGCAAACTTCAAGACTTCTTGGGCTAGTAAAAGTAGAAACTTTAGGTAATACAAAAGATACAATACATCTTAGAAGGCTAGTAACATGCTGGAAAGATCCCACCATTTCAGCAGTAACTGAAGGAGTACTTGCTACAGTCTTCCTATTGTATTCATGATTTAAAGTCATGTCTTAAATGACTGCTTGGCTTCTTTTATAATGAAATATAATGCATAAAGATAAAACTGTTTAAAGATATACTGAGTTGCTGTATGTATAAAAAGACAGACTGACCATTCACTTCTTCTACTCATCTGAGCATCATTCTCTGCACAGGCACTCATCATAGTCTGAACTCAGTATGAACATTTAAAGCTTCAGCCCCCAGCTTCATCACCTGTGAGAAAGGAATAATTGGTAGTGCTTAATTCATCACGAGAGCCAGCCTTTGGGAGGAACCTCTTTTTGCCAGCACTTCACAGACTTGCTTTCTGGATTACTAAAATCCATTACCAACTCCTCAGCAGAAGGTGGTTGAGGAGAGGACAGCAATGAAGGCAGGGTGGTCAGGTGTCACAGGAAGAGCTCTCATAGGAAGCTCTACGTTTGAATGGACCTCATGAACACCTCTCAGAATGGGTTGCTTTGTCCCACAGAGGTTTGTGGTACACAGCTCAAAGCAGCTGGAACTCAAATTATTAAGGAAAGCAGACCTCTGCTGCAACTCTCAGGGCAAGGTAGAAATAGCACGTTTTTTCCCCAAGGGCAGTGCTATTTAAGGGATAGGAACTTCTAAGTGTTATACTTTTCCATGAGGTACTGCATTTTAAATGTATGTCTTACACTATGCGCACAAGAGAACTTGTATTACCTACTTATGGAGATAAAGTTAACAACGGATGTTAGCAGAAGAGCTGTAATGGGAATCTGTGGTTTCTCTACAGTAGACAACTTTCTTAAAGGGACACAGCATAGTATTTATTTCTCTCACACAAGGAAGGACTTTAGTTAAGAAGCCTGAGCTATTCTCAGTGGAGACAAGTAAAGAGCACTGTGCAACTAGAGTTTGGCTTTGGGACTGAATGAGTGGTAAACATCCAATATGTTACATGGAACATATGCCGATTTTATTTTTCAGAGTTTTATGTTTCAGCCAAACGCAGAATCTAGTCCCAAACTTTCTATGAGCTTTCTATGTGATCTTGGAAAAAAATTGCTCAGTTTCCCTTACCTAGGCATTACCACCTGTATAACAGAAATACAAGTATGACTTTAAAAAAAAATAAGAAGTTATTTACATGAAAAGTTCAGCATACAAATTAAGTTGAAGACTATAGTGTTCCTGGAAATTGTAAAATTGACAGTCACTCGATCTATTAGATTAATTTTCTCTGAATTTTGCAATGTTCCATTTTCTAATTAAATTAGGTTCTACAATAAAGAAATCAACAAAACCAGGTAAGATTTCTTAAAGAATCACACATAAGTGCTTCCCAAAGCCTGAAATAGGTCTCATATAAGAGGGTGCAAATATTTTGGAAAGACATTACAGCATGAATTAACCTGATGCAATCCTATGAATTCATCCTAGGAATTGTCATTGTATGGTAGGACTTTCTGATTTTGGTGTCTCCAGTATCAGATCTTCATGAAGTTATGTTATTGAAATCTTTGTCCACAGAGTGCTGGCAAGAATAACATTTTGGCTTGATGTGAACAGCATCTTTTTTGTTCATAAACAGATGAAGGTAGGGGATTACATACCGCCTCAATAACAGTAACAAGACTGTGTGGCACCTAGCGTGTGTGTGTGTGTATGTGCCTGTGCATTTTTACAGTGACACATTGATGGATGTGTACTGGCACTTTCATGATTTAAGACTCCTCATACACACAAGTGAATGTTGGAATTAAAATACCAGTTCCTCAAACTAATTTAGAAATGCCTCTTGGTTCTGTCACTATTCCTCCTTTTAAGAGTAGTTGTCTAAAAATATATTGAAAGACAGTTGGAATAACAATAATATATTGCCCTCAAATTAATATTCACCTCATAATGTCCTAGCATTTTGCAAACAAAGGTTAGCTAATTACATAAGCAATGATCTATCTGAGACACGCAGCTGGTTTTATGTGTGCTTGTTCAAGTGTTTCACATGAGATGAGCAGTGCTGTTCTCATTTGAAGAGGGAAGCTGAGATACTCAACCCTAAGTGCCTGTGAAAGAGCCAAAGAGCACTAAAGTTGCGACCAAGAAGCAGCTGAGGATTCCCTTTGGGCAGAAGAATACTCCCTGGTGGTCTAGTATGTGGGATTAGGAATGATGAATACTCCCAGGTGGAAGATGGGCATGCCCAGGCACTCCAGGCCGTATCACTCTTTTTTGCACAGGTACAAGCTGATGACACAAGCTGTGCTTAGTAGATACAGCATGCTTGGAAAGTATCCCATTTATTTTGCATGCTCTGTACCGTGAATTTGCCTATGCGTAGTGCACCCTGAAAAGGTCTAGTTCATGTAGAGGGTTGGCAGAGCACACATACATGGAGTCTACAGTAAATCACAATGGGCAGGCAGTTTTCCACAGGTTTTGTGGCCCATTTGTAGGTACTGCAGGACATCTATAAGTCCTGGGCAAATATTGAGACTTCCCAGATTCTCACTGGATGAGGGAACACACACAAGGCAAGGGGAAGGAGCAGTGGCACAAGACTTTGGCTACTTTTCCTGCAGGGGGACAACGTGACTGTAACCAGACAGCTTATTATAAGGTATTTTTTCTACACCAGACTGCATTGCAATGTAGAGATATCTAAGCTACCTATGGTAGTAGTAGCAATCTACTTTGGGCAGCACAGGCTGTCTACATTTGCAAGTAGTGCAGAGTAACAGGAGTGGATCTGTAGAGGAAACGGTGCTGAAGATCTGAAGTCTATATTGTACCCATTTTGTGTTGGGCTTGTGTGTTTGTTTTAATTCAGATTAGCTGTCATTCAGTCCTAGGACACGAATACTCATTTGCAGCTGCAGTCTACTAAGTCTGCTCTTGGAGAATTTCTTAAAGTTTAGTTATAAAATGGATCCAGTTTGCATAGTACAAGATCCCTTCACAATAAGAACAACAGCACAGTAAAGGAAGACAATTGGAAGATTCACTTCAGAAGTGTACTCCTCATCCAGACTAAAACACTAATGTAGACATCCCCAGAGAGATCAACATGAACTGATTTAGCTAGCCAAGCAGTCGACTGTTGGTCGACTCAGACGTCCATGCTGGCAGAGCAGAACTACTGGTGATGTCTGAGCTGGCCAACTCAGTTCAATCCACAGCGCACTGCAAGCTTTAACCAAGATCAAGAGTGATGTTAGCAACAAGAAGTGTCCAAAGATCAGGGAAAGAGAAAGAAGTTGTAGAGCTGCTCTCTTACTGTGTGCTGATATTGAATCTTGCTGACAAAAACAGATGTGCAAAAACCATAGGCTGATGCTTTCAAAAGTAGCCTTTGTCCTAGGTGTCTGCATTTTGAGTTACAAGGCAAGAGACTGTAAAGAAGCCAAAGTGCAAAGACATTTTTGAAGATTTTGGCACGACAGGCTTGCCCAAGCCTGCACAGGAGGTCATAGGCAGAAACACACAACAGTCCCCTAAAAGGCAATGATCCAGGATTTTGAAATTATGCAGAGAGAACTAGAGTAGTAAAGAGGATTTATACCTTTAGTAAAACAGAAATAGAATTTGCTCTTCACAGTAGCCAGGGATCTTACTATTGTTGTCTGGGTAAAATCAGGCTTCAAAATTTGTAACTGAAACTGCTGAAGATTGCTCCAATTTACCTTTTCAATTACCTTTTCTTTTTAATCTTTGGATAAAGTAGTTTATTTCTGGAAAAGCATACAGAACTATTTACATTTTTTTGAATACTTAAATAACAATGTTGATGGAAACAAATGTCCCAGGAATGAAGACAATGCAGATATAGCTAAAATCAGTAACATAGCAAGATCTCCTCCACCTTCTGTAAAACTTTAGAAAAAAATAAGTTACAATTAGAGAATAGATGTCACAGGCTCCCATCAATGATCTTTATACAGGTGATATTGGAAGCAAATGCATCAACACCATGGACATACAGCCATATGGGAAATGAGAAAAGTTAGCACGGAAACATACTTGTCAATGCAGTATCTCTGGAGTTACACAGATGCAGGGTGCGATACACCCCACAGTAAAGACCTCTGGAGTCTAGAAGATGGCAATCAAATTTAGCAACAGGTTCTCGAGATGGGGGCAGAATCCCATGTCAGAGCTCATTAAAGTTACAAAACATACTCTAACCACCATATTCTGCTGAAATATATTTATCCATTTACATACACAGCAAGCAAATTCATATGGCTCTTCACTGCCATTTCTAAACATGCATTTGCTTGTTGATAGCTGGTTTTTAAAGCAAATAGAAATGAATGTACGTCTTTGCATAAAAACTTCTAGGTGTTTGGATCAAGACCTCCAAATGAGTATTTTGGCTAACCCAAAATTTGTGCCACTTCTTTTAATTCTCCTTATATAGCTGTGCCTGAACTGTTCTGGCTTAGGTGAGGTTTGTGACTTACACAGAATAGTTGGATCAGCTTTTAAAGGCAATGGTTTCATTTGTGCCAGCAATTCATTTTAGATATCCTTCAGATTTGTACAAAACAACATGACTCAGAATATCTGAAATAATCACTGTGATGAAATCCTAGGTGGTAGGAATGCAGCCTGCTGCCATGAGTTCTGCGAAACAGGTGACAAATCCCGACCAGTTCAAATATCTTGCAATCTTAAATATCCTGCCAAGAATCAAGAGTAGGGGAGATGCAGGTAGCGTAACCATGTAGCCCTAACATACAGTATTCCCACTGCTAGTAACAGGCACTGAGTTTGCAAGGCTTCAGGACTGAGGCTTATCAGACATGCTCTGTTGACCTCCCCTCAACTTTCTTCTACGTGTTTAGTTCTAACAGCAGTTTTACTAACTGACCAAGTGTCTACGAGTAATTTGGTTTACTTTTGTTTACCTTTGTATAGTACCACTATAGCTTTACAACTCTTAACGTAACGATGCAGCATAGAGAAATGCAGATGTGGTGTGACTTAGAAGGGGTGACACAGGATGCAGGGTACCTGAGCATGGGCATGGGAATGGGATGGTAAGAGGAGGGACGCAAGTTTGGTGCTGGTGACCCCTCAGCTATAAACAACCCACCAATAGCCAGGTACAGAAATGCAGAACTGGAGATGGACAAAACTGGATTTTAGGGATAACAAAAGGAACTAAAAAATAGTATTTAACAAACATAAAAGCCACCATGTGTAGTAAGTTTGGTTGTAATGTGGAGCTGCAGACCAGTGAAGAAAGAGCAAGATGTAAAAGCGTGTTAGCAAACGTATAAAATGACCCTGTGCAGATCCTAGAGGGAGGAAGAAGAAGCCATCACCATGAACATCATATTCCCTGCAGCGACCAACTCCAGATGCTGACAGCTCACCATAACATCCCAAACCACCACCACCAGAATGAGACCACTGACTTTAGGACCCAGGAGAGCAGGGGAAGGGTGAAGATAGTATCAGGAAAAGGAGTAAGAACTAGGAAGCATGTATAAGTTTTAACTGTAGTAGTATTAACACTGATTATTTTCTTCTGCATAGACTTATTTTTTTCTTTTTCTGCAATAATTAAATGTGCTCTATTAATGATTCTTGGATTAGACTGCTAAGATTCAGTATACTAATTATAAATTCTTGCGGGTTTATATATATGAGGTGTTTCCTCTTTGCCCATAAACAAGATTTTGAGTGTAACAATGAGTAGATATATATATGCCAAAAAAGATAGCTTCCAAATGCTTTCTGGGATAAACTTTCAAAGGGTCACCAAAAAACAACATACCTTTATGTATGTATTTCTGTTTTCAACAGTTCTAACAAATTATTGCACCTGAATATGAAAACAGCAAAATCACAGGAGGCCACGTACAACTGAAAATAGGTGCAGTTTCAGGTTTTGTTGGCAAATTAAGAAAGGCACTTCAAAATTTGTCCCTTGACATATAAAATAAATACAGACCCCCAAAAAACTGTACTGCATTAGTCTCCTTTTTTGTTGTTCATCCAGAGAATTCTTTGTTTTTTCTTTGTCAGAAAATTTACCATTTTGGCTGATGAGTGTGAGAAGATTGGCATGTTATTCACAATAGATTGAATAAACACAGGGATTTTCCAGGGGTGAGGCAGGGAGTGTGTACTGATTAGTAATATTTTCCTCTGTCAGTGGGCAAGCATCACTGTGCAACTGGATCAGAGCAAGGATAGCTCTTCACTATGCAATCTACTGAGTTTATTCAGTATTTTTAAGTTTAAGAAAAAGTCAGAATGATCATCCGCATTTGTATGATCTTGTCAGTAACAAAGATGAGGTTCACACCAAACCATACATTCTGAGATGAGCTTATGTTATTAGCAGCTTTCATCTGCTTGCCTACAGTTTGTTTTACTGTATGCGCAGATTAATATTGCCTGAGGAAAAAAATCTGCAGAAAATCCTCCACTTGCAGATTGGTAGAATAAACTATTTGGATCTCAGTGCAACTATTTTCTGTCAGTGCACACACGTAATTTTCTCGTGAATGGGATTTATGTGTGCACATCAAAAGAAGAAAATCCCTAAGGGCTCAGTTTAAGCCAACAACAGCAAAGAAATTCAGGAATCTCCCACCAGAGCATGCCCTGTTTTGCCTACTTTATATCACGCAGACTTTGAATGAAATCAGCGGCAGCCAGGCAAAACAGGACATGTGTTGGCTTTATGGTTGTTCATTTTTAAAGCCTTAAAATTAAGCCCTTAAGAACTTTACTGTCTTTCTAATGAGAGCGCATCACCCATGGGAGATAGCAGTGTTTGTGATGGCTGGATACATGCAAAGTAAGGGAATGCTCAGCTCCACATGCTTGCGCAGCTGCCGCGTGGGTATACTCACGGCGATACCTTTTAATAGTTTTTTTTCCTAGATATGAAGGGAAGGGCTGTGAAGTACAAAAGAGGTGCCATGGAGGTGGCATTAGCTCCGTGACGAGACTCGGGCTGGGGTGGTGGTGCCTGGCTTTTGGCTCATTTCAGTGCTATTTCTGAGGAGCGGAGGCCCGATCTATAGGTCTGAACCAGCGGCCGAGCGGTGTGGGTCCCCACTGTGGGGTCTTGCTTCTGGGGGTGCTGCTGCTGGAGCGGGGGAAGGGGGGGGGGGGCGGGGGTGTG
>JANZLQ010000029.1:3019348-3052082 GCA_026212715.1 Elanus axillaris | reverse complement strand
CCTTCTACATCGGATGAGAGAGCCCAACGTCAGGAAAGCCTGTTTGCCCTTCCCTTCCCCTTCCCCTTCCCCTTCCCCTTCCCCTTCCCCTTCCCCCATTAAAATCTTACTGATTTTTTTTTGGTCCCAATTTACTTGCATGTTAATGACAGTATTTTATAGTATAAAATCAACAAGTATAAAATACAGGGTTTCTGTTCTTCAGTGAGGTTGAGGGAAAGCAGGAGTTGCAAGGGCTGGTTATAGTTGCTTGAAGGCTGCTTGGCTGGATGGAGATCTACTGCTGCAAGAGACAAGGATGACTTAGGCAACAGCAGTCCCATTTTGTCAGTGGACAGTCAAGCAAGACAGAGCTCTGCTGTACCAAATAACCGCCTCCCTGGCCTTTCCACACCCTGATGCAAATCCATCTCACACTCCTATTTGTCTCAGGTTGTAGCGACAGGTGGAATAGGAGTTGGTTTCAAATTGGCTATTCCTCTGTTGTGCAAGACTGGTCTTTTCTCATGCTCAGCTTGCTTTCCCTAGCTGGTGACTGGTTAGAAGTGACTGAATCCTAAGAGGTCTATATTAGAAACTCTGTGCAGAAGCCTCTTGTGAAACTTGGATTTTACTCAAATGTATGATGCTGGACAGATTTCTCAGTGCAATGAGAAGAAAACTGATCTAAGATACCTGATGTCCTCTGGAGTTCTCAAAATCTTTTCAGCTGGTATTCAACTGATTGTGCTCAAGACTTTTTAATTAAAAATGTATAGACTTCAGTCAAATGTGTTATGTGTTTGGGGTTTTTTTAATCCATTTTTTCCTTACAGTCAGGTGCAACTTCTCTGTTCTTTGCTGCACAGCAAGGCCACAACGATGTAGTGAAGTTTCTCTTTGAATTTGGAGCCTCCACTGAATTTAAGAATAAAGTAAGATGATGGATCTGGTTTTGCATGCTGATACATTCTGGCAATCAAAGCTGGTTTTTTCTTATTCACATGAAACATGACATGGCAGCAGGAAGATGATAAAAGGATTTCCTCACTTGAACATTTTCTGAGTAGTATGAATAATGTTTCATACTGTGAAAATATTAAGTTGGGACTAGCTTTTACTACCTAGAAGTAATGGCATAAGTTGATCAAAGATGAGTCCCTTGATAGTGATATCAATCTTTCATCTTGAACAAAGAACAAAGGATCTTTTTGTACACATTAGGTAGGATCCCATTTTATGTGTATATGTAATTCACTTGCATAGACTGAAATTTTGTCTACATTGGGATGTCTCTGCATACCACCATAGGATACATAAGAGTATGGCTTCAGTCCTCCCTTATTCCCCATTTACCCATCTGTGACAAGAAGATGAAATGCACATCAGAGCTTCTGTTTCTTTTTTCAGGCAGGTCCTTTTTCAAAGTCTTCTTAGAATAGCCAAAAGCACAGACGGCAGAGCCTGTGTCTGGTACATCACACCTCATGGGGTGAACAGCATTAAGAACAGCAGTTCATCACTGACAGCAGTATGTCAACTTAGTTTCTTTGCCCAAGGCAGTACTAGCACCTCTGCTTTCAGCAAACAGAACCAAAAGCAACATATTTTCATGATATATTCTGGCCCTTGACATGTGACCACATTTTGGAACATTCCCATGGTCTGGGGAGGACAGTTGCCAGTCAGTTATCCTGGGATCCATAAGCAGTGTGTTTGAAGAAGAAGGAATAGTTCTTTACCCCACAGTAACTAATTTTTCAAGATGTTATAGTCTGTGATTTGAATGATTCCCTCAACCCATACCTGCTTTCTGGAGTCCCTGGAAATACAGGCCTTAAACACAAAGGGAATTGACAGAACATCAGCAACTCAACTCACACTCCAAGGACTAAAAGTCCTGAGGTTTTGTGGCCGGAATCCACACATGCCCATGCAGTAGGATACCAGTACCCCAGGGAGCTATGTCTGTGGTAAACAACTCTCTGACCACAGCAGCAATCAGTAAATTCGAAAACATGAATGAAGTTGTGGCTGTTTAAGACAACATGGAGCATAGCTGTGGAACTTGGCAATTCAGGAGGCTGCAATGTTAAATACAACTGCTGGATTTTAAAGTGCTGGATGATCTCGTGGGACAGAGTTACTGGAAGAAGCTGCATATTAAAGCAAGGGCTGCTTCTCAGTCTTTTATTTCAGGGTATAAGTGAGAGCAAGATTCAGAAGGATCATCTTCTCTTGCATTCAGCTGTATACAATTAGATGGGTGAAGTCCTTTAAGTCATCTGGCCTATAAGAAGGCCACAAAGCCATGTCGAAGGAGCAAAGGTGTCCCAGGCCTAGGAAGAGCCTGGACCACTCACTGCAGTTCAGCGTGCAATTGGGCAGTGGTTTTGCAGAGGGAGGGAAAGCGGTGAAGGCAGGAAACTTGGTAAGGAGGGAAGACAGAGGCCGAGTACCTTATTCTGCCTAGAGAGACAGTTAGCATTTTCGCCAAACCTTCCAGAGCCTGTGAACTAGGAGTTTGCGAAGAGGCCAAGACTTGGCACAGAAGGTGAACAGCAGGCTTGAAATTTTCAGGTTCTTCATGACAATATATGTTCTTTTATGAAGCATGGGAAATACATTGATGTGAGTCACTAGGGCAGATAAAAGGAGTAAAGATCTAAACGATAAGAAAATATTCCTGCATTCAGCAGCTCCTAATGGCTTCCATCTTTGGACAAGATTTGGGCTCTACTGTTTGGGCTCTACTGTTGCTCACCTTGAAACTTTGTTCCCAGCCCCCATATTCCCACCTGCCTTTTCTGAATTCAGACCTGACTTGGCCCATGTGCCAGTTCTAAGTATCTTTTAAGCTGCAGGTTTCTCTTCCTCTCCAGGCCACAGTTTTCTGCCACTTCCAGTCAAGCTGGTTGTAAGACAGCACCAACTCCCAAGAGACGTAACATGAAAAACTGGCATGTGATGTGTATGTCAGGCTATTTTCCAGTGGCATCCAACAGGCCAGTCCAAGCACTCCCTCCTTCTCATCCCTTCTTCAAGTATGACACAAGCTACAGTGACTGAAAAAGTTTTTAGAAGCTGAACAAAGGATAGCTGAGTTAAAATGAATCTGTGCAAGATTAAAGAGACACTGGTTTAAAAAGTTGAGGTTAGCTATCATGATCATGCGCTCTTTGCGGAAAGGATCTGCTCTCTCAGAACAGTAGTATGAGGGCTTTGCTAGATTCATCATTAACACTGGGTCCTATCCTGGAAACTGCCATGTTCATTCTCTCACTCTTTACTTGCTTGGAGACTGCAGCTCTTCTGAAACGAGGATCCAGACACAGGAATCCAAATGCTTACATCTTCCAGACTGGGCTTTGGTAACCCACTGAATTTTTAGACTGAGGCTGGGTGGGAAACTAACTTGTGCTTTTGCAGCAGTGTATATCTGAGCAGGAAGCACCATTGAGAACATACTGCATTGACAGTATGCATCTTCCATTGGCCTTCTAGTGTGGTTTTGTATCAGTTCAGTTTTCTGATTTAATAATGTGGTTTTCATAGCTCAGAATTATTCCATCAAACCATCATTCTCTTAACAGACGACTAAGATAACGGGCTCCTCCATCCCCCCAAATCCCAGAAACAATACAGTTGACAAACATACATTTTTTCAGGTCAGAGGTAAGGCATTTTCCAATTAAGGCACTCAGCTCGGAGCAGCACTGGAAACGATATGACTGATCCTGGCTGTTTTTAAAGGGCACTACAAAATTAATCAATTAGCAAAGAAGTTTCTGTTATAAATGAAAGCAAGGAATTGAAATAAGAAAATTAATTTAATGTATCCTAGGAAACAGAGACTTTAAAGCAAGGAAATGCAAAGCCCAACATCTTCTTTTTCATGTACCTCTCTGTAAATTTTAATTACTATGTTTGTTACTCATATATGAGAGTGCTGGAGAACTGTCTTAATATAGGCATTCAATTCTTGTTACCCCTTGTATCATTAGAGTTGATATTCACTATGGCAGGCAAAGCAAACGTTCTGAAACAGTGTAATAAAGTAATTAGCAGTAATCACTGATGTTGTAAAGAGCATAAATAGTACTATTGAGGGTTATTATATATATATTATAAAATAAATATTATTCAATAATATTATTCTGCATTGTCCCAGTCTGACATCCCTATGCATCATAAATTGAAACATGTTCTCTTTTCTTACTCTGAGACATGTTATAAGCATGTGGGTTCTTAAAAGTGTTTGCATGGTGGCAAGTTTTTCTGAGCAGTACTGCAGGTCAAATGGTATGTCAGAGGCTATTTTTCAGCAGGTTGTGATTGCAGAAGATCAGCTCCCCTCCCTTGTAGCACATTTCAAAGATGATAAAACACCATATAATTCTGAGCTAATCTCAGGGGATGATGGCAGAGGTTAAGAGGTAGGCAAATAGGGAAGTCTACACCAGATAGCGTGGTCTTGTTGGGTGCTGCTCATCCAAGTGCTTATGTGGGAAATTGACAGCTACTGTATGTGCCACCAGTAAGGAGGACATAATGTGTGGCTAAGAAAAATGGTTTCAGAGGAAGAATTGCAGAGGTGGCCTAGGGAACTGCCTCCTATATGAGTTCGAAGGGTTTGCAGTGAAGGATTAGTAGAAGCTGCACTGTGTAACGAAAACAGGGTGTGAGCAAGAAATAAACCCAAGAGGATATGCCTTCTCTTAGCTGCACCACCAGCCTCCCATCTGCTGTGGCCCTCAAAGTGCCTCTGTGGTTGCTCACGTGTCTCTGCTCCCACTTGCTGCCCTGCTCAGAGTTTCCAAGAGGCTTGCCAGTGCCAAAGATGCTGCTTCAGCTTTTTGCTCTTCTCAGCTGAAGCCAAAAAGGAAAGAGGGAATCACATGGGTGAAAGGGATGTTAAAACTCTGTCATTTACTTCTTTTTTTTTCTTTTTTTCATAACTCATCTGCCTTCCCTATGGCCTGTAAAACATTGGGGTCTCCAGCTAGAGCTTGCTAGAGGAAAGTAAGGGAAAGTGAGATGGCAGCTCAATAGGGGTGAGAAGGGGCTGAGTTCTCCTCCTCCTAAGAAACCATGGACCTTCGCACTGTTTGACAGTTCTTTGATTTAACTGGGTGCTGTCTTACCACGTGGTCAGTGGAAAAGATTCCTGGCCCCAACTTCCCTTTCTTACTGCAAGACCTATCTCTGTTTATCACAGTGGTACCCCCACCCAGAGCATGCAAATGAATCCCAGTCTCTTCTGTTGAATGTATTCAACTTGATAGGAGACAGACAGCAGAGCAGGTCTTAGAGCCCAGTTGTCTTCCTGATCAGGGACCAAGTCTCTGAGGCAAGGAGTTGTTACCCAATTCTTTCTGACCTAGTAAGTATTTGGTTCAGGGTGGAGAGCTGGAACTGGGGACCACACAAGACTTTTTTCTGATCCCTGGACACTGATCAGAGTGATCTAGGGAACTTGGTCACTCTAGTCTGAAAGATCTGAAATACACCTATTTTGGAAATGAGTTATTCTTTCAAAAAATGTATCTGTCTAAAACTGTTCACTGGATTCAACTAAACACTTGGTCGGGAACCCCATTTTGAGACAGTTAGACATATCCTGCGAGAAGTGTCCTCCTTCTTAAACCTCAAGCTGTGACATCTCCGAAGGTGGGATCACGCAGTTGTACTGCAAGCATTGGGCATCAGCTCTGCTATGCTAACTGTAGTTAGTTTTGCAGGACTGCTTTTTATTTGGGAGCTGTCATTTGGTTCCCTCCAGAAATAATGTTAATAACCAAACAATCTTCTTAAAATAACAGGAGTTTGTTGAGAACACACGAATTTTAGAAAAAAAAAAAAGCAGACCATAAAGCAATAAACAAACTATCAAACTATTCCCACATGCAGCTAACTGAGCGTATCTGTTTACCCTCCACACGGGGAACCTCAATATTTTTAAGCTTCCTGTAGCTCATCCTTCCCTGCCTCTCCACAGAAGACCTCCAATTTGTATAGCACAGATTCTTAACTCACTAACCTTTCTCTCTCCATTTCTTTCACGGGAAGAGTATTTTAAAATGTCCCTGTTTTTATGTTTGTAGCTCTTTGATCTGGTAACTCACTGCTTGAGCAAAATGGCTGTCAGCTGGTTGGAGGCAGGAAATAGGTTTCACGAAGCTGTTAGCTTTTGCCATTGTCTTTTAAGTGTGTATAAGGTGTTTTTTAATCCAGGAACCATTGTGGTTGGTTTTGTGTTTTGTTCCAGCAGTTCCTATTAAATTAGGGTAGTTTAATTTGACAGGAAAGTCTAATGACTCATTGTAGCTGTAGAGTAACTTAATTCCACTGACCTGATTACACAATATATTTAGTCAAATAATCCAGAATTAATATGCAATTCTTAGATTGTCACATAACAGCTTCACATCTGTGATTTTGCTGGCACTCAAGCCTTGTTTGCTTTTCAGTGTTGTAGGGAGGAAGGGTGAATGTGAGTTTTTGAGAGTTGCTATAGACAGTCCCTGTGGGTTAGTTCAGTTGTGTCAGAGCTTCAGTTTTCATGAGGTTGTTACAGGCATGAAAAAAGACCACAGATTAATAAATTTGATTGGCACTTCCCATCATAAAAGATCCATTTGGCAGTTCGGGCTGTAATTTCTCTTGTGGATATCTGTGTGGAAAAATTCAAACAAAACTTTGGAGCTGTTTCAGAGAACAGGTCTGAGGGAAAACACGATCTCTTGCCCGCATGAATAACAGCTCTGGAAACCATTTCTCTGAAATACTTCAGATAGCTTATCTTGTGGAGGAGGGGCTTGAGACAGGGAGAAGGCAGGGAAGGAGAGAGAAGACCTCTGGTGTGGCTGACTGGGGGTGTGCATCATCCTAGCATGATGGCATGGTGCCATCCCAGGCAGAAGATAAGAGCTTCCTCTCCATATCGGTGTCAGAAATAAGGGTAATTTTTGAGCAGGGCACAGTGCATTTAACAAGATGGCCAGACCCACATTTGCTATCTTAGTTGTTTCAGCTGGCTTGGAATCGTTAGCCAGTGGCACTGAGGTGTTTCCCTTCTCAGACAGCTCCCAAGGGAGCAGATTTACAAGCGGGATTTGATACATATGTCTAGGTCTCCCTTGGGTGGTGGTGATGTGCAGCAACTATAGCCACCCTGGATTGCTCCTACCTGCAGGGATCACTTCTTCAGCAGAAGTAATGGGGCTTTCACTGATGGTCATGGGTTTGGTCTGATGCATGCTTCCACAGTTAGCTAGCATGCTTTAAGATGCATCCTCCCTACTCTTCTTCAGGACAGCAATCAACAGATGGGAGGCAGGGCATGACAGGGCATGAGGTTCTGGCCAAAGAGGGGTAGATGATCAGTAGGTTCTGGAGCAGGGAAGAGGTGTGCTGACCTTCAGCAGGTGGAAGAGCTTGGCAGGGGTGGGGGACTTGTCTGTAAAGGGAAGAGACATGGAGGAGTTTGGAGCTGTGAAGGGAACAAAGCTTCTAGTGGGAAGGCAAAAAATGAGGAACAAAAAGCAGAATTTTCTTGGTTTCTGTCCCTCACTAAAAAAAAAAAAAAAAAAAAAGGAGAAAACTTTTCATAGTGACAGAGCCAAGCTTAAAGATTTATGGGACAAGACTTGGTACTGAAATTATGGAAGATTCAGTAGACAGTCACTACAGAACTGCTGTGAGACAAATTATGAAAAGCCTTAACATTTACTTATGTTTTATGGTGATATTCAGTCCAGCACCTGCCCTCTCACCTGGCTGTACCCATTCTTTGCTTTTTTCACAGGATGGAGGTACTGCTCTTCTAGCTGCATGTCAGTACGGGCATGCAAAAGTAGTGGAAACTCTGTTGAAGCATGGTGCGAACATTCATGATCAACTTTATGTGAGTTACTTGACACAGATAATATTAACAACACTAGTAGTGGAATAAATGTGCTGTTGGTTGGACAGCAGTGGATACTCTGGCTCCAGCACAGAGAAGCATTTGCCAACATTGCAGTTTTATAGTATTCTTCTAAGATGTGCATTTTGTTAACTGTCTGCTTTTCACGATCCTGGGAGGAGTAGCACAAAATCAGAAAAGATGATTTGGCTGCCCTTTAGTTCCTTAACTGCATGAAGGATATGTACCAAATCTGTATCAGATTTGTGCTATTAGCCTTGAAGAAAAGACCATGTCATGTTCTGCCATGATTTGTATTGCAAACAGAAGAGTGAAGAGCTATAAAGCCCCTGAGGTACTAGAAAAACAGTTCATCAGTTTTCTGCCAGAAAGAGTAGTAAAAGTTAAAATCTTTAAATATGTTTTAAATATTTTTTTAAATACCAGTTAAAATGATGTTATTTGGTATTGTGCATCTCTAGCTTGTCAGTGTTTTGGGCAAAGAATGGTTAATATAGCTGAAGTGACATTGTTTAGTTGGCTTTTCAGAAAGCTGGATTAAGCCAATGAAGCACTGGATTTAATTTACTCCAACAGAGACACAAATAAGATGAGCTTTTCAGCATTCAACAGAAATGAGCAGCAGATTTTCCCTCCACTTCCCATCACTCTTTCCTACCCCAGAGCACTCAAGACTAACAAAAAGGAAGTTGCTCCCCAGGGATATATGATTTTTTTCAGCCATTTCCTTGGGATGTGGCTCTGCAGGACGCTGTCACACTCAGCTCTCATGAGCGTGTGTGGGAGCCAAGGGCTGGTGACCACGGAAGCCACCAGCATGCTAGGGGCTGTGCACTGGTCGCACAGGGGGTCCCTACCTCTGTGCTGCCCTCACCCCACAATTATAAGGAAGGGTGTCCCATGCTCACTGCTGTGTGAATAGAGATTGCCTTTCTAATCTGAGGGCAGTGATTCCTAACTCTGCATGGTAATCCCTGGGGTTACCACTTGGTTTAAAAATATCCATGCTGCCACACCTGCAGACACTTACCTAGACATGAAGGCAGTGAAATAACTTCCTTGTTGTCTCTCCTGGAAATAAGCAATATTTGCAGTTGGATTTAGAGATGTATTTTTATTGCTCACAGCCATTGGGCAAAACCAGACAGAAACAGCTGCTTAATAAAATAAGAACATAATCTCTTGAAAATGGGTGTTAGCTTGGCTCCTTTTGTGAGACATCATCAAGCTGCATTTGCATTGTGGTATCTGGCTGGCAGTTTCACTGGCAGGTGGCCAAATGAGAGGGATTTCGAGCATGCATTTCAGTAGTCCTCCCCAAACCATCAAGTTAGGTGTTGTAAGCTTAAACTGACTCATGTCAGAGGTAGAGGAGAAGTCAAGAGAATACCTTAACTCAATGGTATTTCTTGCAGAAATATGTTACAGCCTCAAAACACCCTTCTCATTATAACATCAATTCAAATCGAGTACAAAACTCTAATAATTTTTAAAATGGTTAGGTGTTAGGGAACCCAAGGTTCTCCATCTTGATTGATGCTACAATAAAGAGCTCTTTTAATATTACACAGCCTTGTTTACTTTCTAAATGGAAGTGTTCTCACTAAGTCTGTGCTGAGTTTTGCAGGAAGAGTAGCTAAGCAGTATTTCTCAGCAGCCAACTGCATTCGGTCCCCACATAGCAATATGGCAACAAGGTCTCTGGAGGTAGCCTGCAAAGGACCTGATTCCATCACCCTATTTCATGTACTCTTATAGCAAACAGAGAAAACAGGACCTCAGAGGGCCCAGGAGTATGCATTTGTAGTGCCAGCAGACACCTCTCTTGTTTACCAGGACATTTGTCTTGAAATCGAGGTCAAACATTCTAGATTCAGTCCCTGGGGCACTATATTCAGCTCATGCTTCACTAAGTCTGTGCTGAGTTTTGCAGGAAGAGGAGTAGCTAAGCAGCATCTCTTGGCAGACAACAGTACTGGGTCCCAACATAGTGATATGTCAACAAGGTCAACAACAAGCTTCCACTAAAATGCCCTGTATTTTGTGATAAGCATATGCATGAGTTGGCATGAGATGTGTACTTGTACATCTAAGATGCAGTGAAGGGGTTCATTTATGTCTCTACTTAAAGGAGTCTCACCTCCTGGAAAAACTTGCCCTAGCACGCTCTGTGCTGAGGATATAGGGTGGGTAAACACCTCTCCCACCCTCGATGCAGACTTCCACTTCTAGTTGGTTGGATGGATTATAAAGATGTTTGGAAATGTTTCATCCAAAAAAACCTCAATGAAATATGACTGTCATGGTTTAACCCCAGCCAGCAACTAAGCACCATGCAGCCGCTCATTCACTCCCCCCGCCCCCGCCACCCAGTGGGCTGGGGGAGAAAAATCGGGAAAAGAAGTAAAACTCATGGCTTGAGATAAGAACAGTTTAATAGAACAGAAAAGAAGAAATTAATAATGATAAAGATAACACTAATAAAATGACAACAGTAATAATCAAAAGTTTGGAATATACAAGTGATGCACCATGCAGTTGCTCACCACTCACTGACTGATGCCCAGTTAGTTCCCAAGCAGTTATTCC
Source organism: Elanus axillaris (assembly GCA_026212715.1). Taxonomy (NCBI): domain Eukaryota; kingdom Metazoa; phylum Chordata; class Aves; order Accipitriformes; family Accipitridae; genus Elanus; species Elanus axillaris. The sequence continues at coordinate 3,041,587 of JANZLQ010000029.1, read as the reverse complement.
TCCTAGCTCCACTCCCCCCAGTTTATACACTGGACAAGACGTCCCATGGTATGGAATACCCCGTTGGCCACTTTGGGTCACCTGCCCTGGCTGTGTCCTGTGCCAGCTTCTTGAGCCCCTCCAGCCTTCTCGCTGGCTGGGCATGAGAAGCTGAAAAATCCTTGACTTTAGACTAAACATTACTTAGCAACAACTGAAAACACCAGTGTGTTATCAACATTCTTCTCATACTGAACTCAAAACGTAGCACTGTACCAGCTACTAGGAATACAATTAACTCTATCCCAGCTGAAACCAGGACAATGACTTTTAAATTTTTTTCCTAAGAAGTTTCTGTGAAGTCAAATTCTGAGAAAATCTGCACATGAAAGACATGTTGAAGAAAAATAAAATCTCTTATTTATTCACAATTTGTTCTTTCACAAGGTTTTTGCAAGAAAATGCTGTTTTCTGATAGGGCTATGAGATACTCTGTCTTGCATGTGCTACTTTTACATTGCTATATTACGGGTGAAGTCTCTTCTACAAGACGTGCCAGAGCAGTGGCATGGTAGTTGTTGGGGTGGCACAGTAGTATGGCATGGTACTTACTCCTTCAGCCACAAGGGCAGACTTCAGTGCTGGAGCCTCCAGTCTTGCAAAGTGCTTGAACATGTTTTCACCATGTGTCTATGTAGCAGAACACTTCTGCATGAGCATATAAACACTAAATGAACCTATATTGCTAAATAGGAATGAATTTCTAGTTATGTGAATCAATGCTTCAATGAACTAAACCCTTAGTATTCCACATCCAGGATTTAATGCTCTGTTTGATACATGATGGGAGCCAGTACTTGTGCATACTGAATGAAAATGTTACCATAGTTTGTTATGAACTAGACTTTGGATTTTGGTAATTATTTCTTGAGCATGGCTGTATATCTGCTGTTACACTGCATAATGGGTTAAGAATGAGAACTTGATTCAGTTTGGTTTGGTTTTGTGTGGAAAAATGGCATCATTTCAAAACAGTGTAAGCTGGATGTATTTGTTCTTAGGATGGAGCTTCTGCAATTTTCCTGGCAGCACAAGGAGGCTATCTGGATGTCATCCGATTGCTGCTTTCTTCAGGAGCAAAGGTTAACCAGCCACGGCAGGTAAGCTCAACATTGCAGGGCAGAGACGGAGTCTAATTTTTTACAGTTATGAAAAATTAACACTGGAATTTTCTCCAGGCATCAGGTTCCCATGGAGGTGTTTCACTGTGAGGCAGGTTGTGGCTGTGACTGCATCTGTGTTTTAGTTCAGATTGGTAATGTGGTTTTGAAGCAAGTACCCCAGTCATTTCAGCTTGCATGCAAACTACATTGTTACTGGAAGAAGTGAAACTGGAAGTTCTGTTCTAGGTCTGTACCAGTTGTGCTTACACCCTAAAGCAGATCAAACCTCTCACTGATCCTTTGAACAGGACTGAACCGCATGCACATTTGGGCCAGGGACCAAACCAAGTAAGAATAAAACCCTCTAGCTGTATATAATGTTGATGTAGGGGCCTTGCACTACCTCTTGCAACTATTGATCTGCTTCTGTTATACCAAGTTACTTGTGAAGGTCTACACAGCCTACCACATCCCTGCATTCTTTTGGAAGTCCTTGGAAAAGCTTTTGAAAATCTGGGAGCTCTAGTGGGAGACAGTACTATTGAAATCACCAGGCCTTCAGTACCATGGCTTCGGCGTCAAAGCTGGTCTTTGACAAAAGCTTTTACTTTTAGTTTTACTTTTTTTAGTTTTACTTTGTGTCATCCTTGTGCACTCTGAAATTCAAGCCTGAGTGTTCCCTTCATCTCTGGAAGTTCTTGATACATGTGGAAAGCCTTGCTGTCCCCATTTCCAGCTAGTTACTCTACTGGGCCTGATCCTGCAAACACATATGACCAGTGCCAACCATAAGTGTGAAATTAGCTCCTCTGTAGGCAGTGGGGCTGCTGTTTGATCATTAAAGAATATGCATGAGCTAGATTTGTGGCTGCTTCAGGGGTCCCTGCTAGGGTGCTAAGGGCTAGATCCACCTTGTATCACTGTATGCTGGTGTTAGGTAAGGATGCAAGAGACTTCCTAGGTGTTAGTTAAACTGACTATGGGGTATGTAAGTATACATGGTGTAAAAAGACATATATAAAAGCTCTCTTGGTTTCCAAAAAAAGGATTCCTTAATTGTTTAGCTGTGTCCTGACTCTAAAATCAGTGCTTAAACAGCACATTTAGATGCTGCTTTGAGTAGCCAGGTGTGGGAGTTGCACAGCTAGCTTTACTCCCAGCAGGTAGAAATGTCTGGTTAGAGACAGGGCTTCCCAGGAATCTTTTCCTGCTTTGAGAGAGCTTTCCCTGTGGTCTGCTGAAACCCTGCAGGCAAGGTAGCTGTCCTGGGTCTTCACTGCACATTTTAAATTGATGGGATAAGGTCTTGTCCTTGCAGTCAGTCATGTATGTCTGCCAGGTGGCTGTGATCACTGACTACAGCAAGTAAAAAATCAGCAGGCAAGAGCAAATGAATGTGAAAACTCATGGCATGTGAGAAGCTTTGCCAGGTATTTTCAGTATTTCCTTTCATCTATACCAAAAGCCTGACAAATCATAGCCTGGCAGCAGCAGTGATTGATCTATATGACTTCGGCTGCATCTGTAGGTCTGTGTAGCCTCCTTGCTGCTCCTGTAGTATAAGGAAACTGGATTAGTATTTTATGTGCCCAACCTAAAGTAATTTTCCTGCTGCCTCTTACCCTACCTCTCCAGCACCAAGGCTGTGCTGGCAGCTACTTCCTGGACTGATGCTTTAGCTGCTCCTAGGCTGCCTCCACACTGTCTCCCAAGATTGATCAAGATTAAGAAACGTTAAAAGCTGTTAATTAACACAGTCTAAAAGATCAATGTAGAAGGATAGACCAAGGTATGCATTAATGCTTTTTGATTCGGTCAAAATAAAGTTGGTGAGCCCTAGATTTAGCTGAACCATGTTGCCATAAAAACTGCATTCTGCTAACCATAATTATAGTGCACCAGCTAATTCTTTCTGACAATATTTTTTTAGCTCTCTAATCCCATTTCTACAACACAATGTTTCATGAGGCTTTTTAAAATCTTCGTTGAGGCAAAGACTTGACTCTGTGTGAATGTTCCTCCTGGCTCTGTTTCATCTCCGGGAGGATGGGCTTACTTTGCTTCAGGGTACCTCCGATCCCTGCTAAGATTATGCCTGGGTAAGTCCGTGGCATTTGTATTTGGGCCCACTGTAATCTGAAACATTTCCTTAACAAATGGAACATTTTTACTGTTTAATTAGTAAAGTAATGGTTGGATGGACTTCAGTCTTTCTTACTAACAAACAAATTTGTACTTTGTTCAAAGGTGGCATGTTGGTCATGAGGAATGTAGCTCTAGATGGGACAGTTTTGATGCCAGATGACTCTTAATGTCAGTTACGAATTACATTGTTCCCACTGCTGTAGGAAACTTTTCTAAGCAACATAAAATTGAATACAGGGCTGCAGAGTGCCAGGTGTGAATTGATGCTTCTCCTTCCTCATGGTGTCCAGGCTTTCCTCTCTACCTTGTGAATTTGGGGTCTTAATTCATGTGCCTGAGCATGTGCATCTGCCTTGTGTGTCTTCTCCTGCTGCTGCCGTGGGTACCAGTTCCCCTTCAGCCTTGTGTCCCATCTCCTGGTCCCACGGGGGTGCTCCTGACACCATAGAGCATCTTGGATGGTGCCGTCTGGCTGCGTGCAGGCCCTTCAGCTCAGCTCTCCCAAGACTGAAGAGTGAAGCTTCCTGGCGAGCGTCTTCCCTGGCAATGTCATTTCTCTTGGATTTGAGCCGTCTTCTGTTCTTTCTGACATTGTGGAGCCAGGCAGGAATTCTTTTGCCATCTTTTTGTCTAGACAGAGCTGGGGGCAGTGTCTGAAGCCTAGTGCGGGAGATGTTTCTTTGCTTCTCCAACTCAAAAACAGAGTGAGAAGATTATTTGCCAATGAATTTTACAACGTTTTGGCAGCCTGTGCCCCAGTAGGCTTTAGTCTAACTGGCTAGGCAGATTCAAAGTACTCTGCAAATTCTTGGTTTTTTCTTAACACATGCAATTACACATATATGTAAGCCAGCAAACCCAGATAGAGTATAGACTTCAGAAAAGCCGGCAATTTGTTATTAGCAAGAATTCACCTGGTGTAGTGGTACAAGTGGACTGATGAGCAGAACAGTGGAGGAGGTGATGCCGAGTAGCCTGAGAGTAGGGGCTCTCTGTCCCTGGAAGTCCTTACTGGGAATTTCAGGGGGATTTCACCTCCCACCCTAATCTGGCCCTTTCTAAAACTCCAAGCCACAAGCAAACATTGAGATTCAAGGCTGCAAAGCAAAGTCATTAGTTAATGGGTAAGAGAAAGAGAATGCAGACTTTCAGTCAGAGTATGTTCGGAACTGCTGGCTGCTGGATATAGCAAGATGTAGTCCATATATACTAGCTTGTAATCAAATGTGGAAATACACATAGCTTAAAAACATATGGGGTATTTAACATTGTTCTAGGAATGTAGTGGTCTGCAGTCTGCTGGCTGGGCAGAGGGACAAGGAAAGGAAAGCAGTTTTTGAACTACATCTTTCCCTGTTCTCACTTTCTTCCTGATTCATCTCCAAGCCCTAATATCTGTTTACACAGGAATTCTCATGTGGCCTCTTAATACAATGCAATGTCTCTTTGCACCATACACAACATGAAAATGGACAGAAATCTCATCTACCCCATAAAAATATTATACACATTTGCATAAACGTGGATGTTAGATGCTGTTTGCTTAAGAGAGAGAAGCTGACAACAGTCGATGTGAGACCGCCATCAGCTTAATCATTTTTCTTTTCTTCAGGCTAAGTCCTCCAAGACAGTCACTCTTTCTCACAATGTATTTTTGCTTCTAGCCTATAACTGAGATACTGAGGGTGATGTCTAACAGCAATACCATTAAGGATGGTTAATGGTAACAGTGATGTTACCCAACACTTGTATTTCCTTCTGCTCCTTTTCACTTACACCTGAAAATAAGAGTTGTTCTTACAAACATCACTGTGAGTAAAAGAAAGGTGCTATATTCCCTATGCTGTGCTTTTGCTTGCATTTCTTGCATAAATACAAGTGTGGATTTGCACAGCATTGGTTCTTCATGCAGATTAAATCATGTAGGCTGCTCTCAGATATTTTCCAAGTTTTATAGGCTTTTTCAGTGCCCCTATTGCTATTTTCTAGAGCCCTCTGGTGGGGGAAGATATGAAAAAATACAAGGTGTCAGCTTACTGGTAGGGAAAACACTATAAATTGGAGACGGGCAGTTTTTGCCATCATGCTAACATCACATATGCTGTATACAAGAGAGCCTTTGTTATTTTTGTATCACAAAGTACACTCACTGTATTAACAGGATATATACTACAATGAGGTCAGTCGCTAATTTCAATGAGTTAATTTATAGAGAAATGATACAAGAGCAGGCAGAGATCCTGTTCCTCACTATTTTAGAAGACTGAAGATCTCAGGATGTGCATTTGCTCTTTCTCAGAATCAGAAAAAGGGAAGCCCAGAATATTATATCAAAGGAGGAAATAAATTTTCTGTTTCTTCCAAAGCATTAAGTCACTAGCCCATAGAAAGTGGAGAACTGGTTCAACAATTGTTTTTTGGATTGCCTGAGCAGGTCATATGAATCTTCAGTTGGCACTGGGGAGAGAGGTTGCTTCTTTGATCAAGGTGGAAATATCTTATTTAAAGTAAAAAGTTGTTTTCCTTTGAAACTTCTCATTAAGGCTCTTCTGGAAGCCCCAGTATATTTTGCCTTCCTTTTTCCTGCCAAGTCCTCAGGCTGTTGAGGGTGGCGAGGGGAACTGGCAAGCGCTGAAGGCAGAAGCAGGCACCCTGCCTGCTATGTGAGGCCTCACTTTTATGTTAAAGTCCATACAGGCAAAGCCTTTTGTTAAAGGCCCACGAGAATCAGTTTGGCACCACATAACCACTGGAGTCCTCCTGTAGTCTGGAGAATCAGGTCATTTAGAAGCAAAATGAGGACAAGACACAAAACTAAATTCTAACTGCGGTAAGAAATACTTCTACTGCTTCAACTCACCTTTGCCTTTGGGATGGAAATCCATCACAAAGTTTATCTTATTCTGAATGTACATTTTATTTTCTGAGGTTTTCTGCTCAAATAGGATTGCATAGGACAATTTTTCCAATAAGATTTTTTTATGCTGGATTCCTTGATAATTGCCTTCTTTTCTAGTGGAGTTCTTGAAGATAAAATTTGTGAAATACTCACCATCACTGTAAGGCAGGATGTTTTTACCAGATTCCTTGAGGGTGGATAATGTAACTTAATATTGAAAGTTGGTGATCATTTTGCATTGCTCCTTAGCTTCTATAAACAGCTTCCACTCCATATGTACAGAGACCCAGCTGCAGAATCTGCCCATGCATGCTGAGATTTGCTGTATCTTCTGTCATGTCTAGCCACCTATGGATCAAAGTACACAGGATACCTTTACATTTCAAACTTCCCCATGTATTTTAGGCACAACTGGTAAACCAGAGGGCTTTAACTGTTCACACAGCAATGCATATTTCAGGCCAACTACGCAAGGGAAAGCAGCTAAGGATGGCTCTACTCCACACTGGAGTAGTTCTGACTTGGTACACCGAGCTCCCATGTGTTTTTGGAAGCAACTCTGCATGCATATGTCTGTCCATGATGCAGGATTTAATTGAGGAATTGAAGTACATCCATTCCAGTAGGCAGACTTGGGCGGTAGAATACCAGGGAGCACAGGATCTCAGAGTGAAATGGTTAGCAGTCTTACTTCATTTGCAGGATGGGACGGCTCCCTTGTGGATTGCATCGCAGATGGGTCACAGCGAAGTGGTGCGAGTGATGTTGCTCCGGGGTGCTGAACGAGATGCGGCACGGGATGTGAGTAGCTCTTCTTCCTGTGCTCTGTACGCAGCTTAACGCCTCCCGGCTTTTTCCGAGGCTGCAGGTCTGCCTGAACGGAGGCCTGGTGTCCCCAGAGTCTGTCCTGCTTGCCAGGTTGTAAAGTCTCACCATGGGCTCCCTTTTTCCTCTTGTGTCTGGGACAGCTTCCTGGAGGGACCTTCTGGAATAAGGGAATGGAAATGTCCATATAAATGAGAGGCAAAGGTGATAATATGGTGCCACTTGTTCATTTTTCACCTGCCAGAGGAACAATCCTCCAGATGCCCTAAAACCAGCAGCACATGCTGTGGGGGTGCCTCCTCACAGAGATGTGGGCGAGAGCTGGCGTTTCTATTCAGCCAAGGGGAATGCAGGTAAAACATTGGGAACAACTGAACTGACCTTCCTCGCTCTTTTAAAGGACGGTACGACTGCTTTACTGAAGGCTGCCATTAAAGGGTACAACAATGTGATAGAAGAGTTGCTGAAATTCTCTCCTACGCTTGGCCTGCTGAAGGTTAGTAGTGAAACACACAGATTTTTAGGCAGAAACTCAAGAGGCAAAGGGTCTGATGAAAGACCTGATGTTTATGACTATGCAATTGAAAAACAATAAGGAGCTTGAGCTTTAAAAAGTTCAGATAAAAATGAAATTACCTTATTTAGCCTTTAATGCCACACACAAATGCATCTTTTCAAATGAAATTGTGAATTTGATTTTTGGAATGAAAAAGCACATTGTATCGTAGAAGGAATTCTCCAGCTTTTTGTCATCTGATTTTATTTCTACTGTAAATGGATTGCTCTCAATGGTGCACTTTTTAGCATTATGCCCCGTCCTCTATTGCATTTAGTTAGAAAAATAGTATCCTAAAAGATCTGTTGTGAGCAGATTCTCTAATTGATTTTGTTTTCCCCTGAATTCAAAAAGTGACTTGAAAAATAACAGATATTTGGAAGCTGCTTTTTAATAGCTGATCTAATTTTATGTGCCTATAAGTCACATACTTCGATAGCCTCTCTGCATGCAACTAATTGGCAATTTTGATGTACTTGAAAATCCAGGTGGCATGAACTTAGTTGTTAATTACAAATATGAAATAGCTTCCACGCTTATTTGAACTGTCCATTTGCAGCCACAAACAAAAGGCCAGTCATAAAATAATCACCATTCAGCTGTCTGGCCTTGAGACTATTAATTATCAGAGAAAGAAGATAAAATGCCCAGATGGTTTCCATTACTACTTGTGCTTCTGTTTCACTTATTAATGCTGATTTTGCCAGGCAGAAGCAAGTGCTGTGTTCATTTCACCTCTGATCTACTGACAGGGGTAACTTTTAAAAGGAAATATTGCTCTGGTAAAGTGAATTTGACTTTCATTGTTATTAAAGCATTTAAAATCACCTCCTTTATAGCCCACTAGCCTGCCAGCACCCTAAATCAGACCCTATACCTTTGATGACCTAATCTCTTCCGTCTTACTTCTTTCTTGTTCTCAGGTTTGTTCTTTGCAAACATTTGTGTTTCACTGCCTTTTGATTTCTTCCCATGCACAGTACCAACATCTCCACTGGTATTTTCTAGAATGGGACCTCAGCTCTCCACGCGGCCGTCCTGAGTGGCAACGCGAGGACAGTGGCACTGCTTCTCGAAGCAGGAGCAGACCCGTGCCTGAGGAACAAGGTACGTCCTGGCACGCCGTCCGGGGCGAGGAGCAGGTGGGCAGCACTGAGTGGCAGAGCCGCGTGTGCCATGCAGGCGGTGGCGGCCCACGTTTCTGTGCTGGTCCCTGGTTGCCTCTTGATCCTCTCCTGAAGCACCGCCGTTTGGTCCGTTCGTTTCTGTGTACGAGCATCTATAAGGGTGCTAGGCAGTGCCAGTGGTCATGCCAGTTCTTGTGAAGTCACATCAATCTGAGAACAACCAAACCATGCACTCACGCACTGGAGCACCACAGATTAAATTGTTAACTCTAAGTAGTGATGGGCTAGCTAGGTTGCATTTTAGGGAAAGAGTAATCTGCTACTGTTTTGGTAAGTCATAAGTTATATTCATCTCTCCATACAGACATGTAAGGAGGATATTTCCACAGCAAAAGAAATGTGTGTCTGGGTGCCTTTGATAAGAAAACTTGGCTAGGATTCAGCACATTGCAAATACCCAAAAAATATCCCAAATTACATGCATCTTTCCCATATCTTACTGTAAATATGTTAATTTTTTTAAATAGTTTCATATCCTTCTTATAACAGCAACTTTTCTGCAGAAAACTTGTCCTAGTTTTATTCTGCAAAGTGTTTTAACATCACGTTTCATAATTTCCATGAAAATGTCTTCCTCTGAGTTGTGTCTATGAACTATTTGCCGCTAGTATTTGATATCTAGCTGGATTTGTTCAGCTGTGAATGGGTGGCCTGGTATTTACGTCTGGTTTATGACTAGGTGAATGGAAGTTTGTAATACAAGTAATCCGGCACATACCTTCTAAATGCTTTGGTCATTCAACATAAAATCAGTGCCTGTTATTTCTGTGTCATTCCACTTGATGGCAGCAGAGTTAATGCCTCTCATGCAGTAGTTCGTGTTAATAGGCATTTTGGTTTGACTCTATCACCCCAACAGTCCGCAAGATTTTTCTGCTACTGATGGTGATTTGCAGCAGGAGGGTGTGCAGTAGAAGAAAGTCTGTGGCTGTAACCTCTGTAACTGATTTTTCTTTTTTTAAATAACATGCAATTTCGCACAACAGAGTGCCTGTGCAGGACAGAATTACTGATTTTCAGAGGTAGCTTCATTATAAATGCTTTACATTACCAAAACTATATTCAATAAATACAGAAGACCAAATTCTGATGTTCTATTACCAATTCTACAGAACAGCACTGACTATTTCATAGCAATTAAAGTCTTTCCTTGGATTTTTATGGACGTTGGTACTTAGAGAGCTGCCTCATCTCCCCCAGAAAATCAGCTTCAGTGGCAAGGGATAGCATTTAGCCTGGACAGTCAGCACAAAATAAGATGACCACTCAAATACCACACTGGGATTATTTTGAAGGCTTAAGTGAGACTTGCACACCGAAAGGTGATTTCTTAAGATATCTCAAACAGTGGTGGAGACAACACTGGAATAAACACATCATTACAATGCTCAGTACCATCTTCTTTAGAGTTTAATGCTTTTAAACCACATTTTGGAAATACTTGTTCATTTCTGTTAACCTCAAGGCTTTTTTTGTTCCAGGCAAATGAACTACCAGCAGAACTAACAAAAAATGAACGCATCCTCCGGCTCCTCCGCACGAAGGAAAAGCAAAGGAAAAGCTAATGCAGTCCTGTAGCAAATGCGGTTTGACAGAGATGTGCCCTGACCACAGTACCATGACAGTAAACCTAGGTTGCCCAAGAAGGGCTTGTCGAACAGTTTACAGAACTAATTAGCCTCTCCAGTACACGCTCCCTGAATGCACGAGACCCTTGCCACGGGCTCAACATGGGCTAGGGCCTCATCCTGGCATTGCTGAACGCAGGACTGCGAGGAGAGCAGGGCTTGGCCCGAGAGCTGCGTTGGCACTCAGCCCTGCCTGTACTCCGGGATCCCACCGGTCCCAGCACTGCCATTTGCTCCTCCACGCCTGCAGCATACGTATCCCCGCACGTGCAAGTGCTCCCACCGTTTCAGACACGCGTTCCCACGCTGGCATGGCCACAGGCCTGTAACGGGTGCCTCGGGGTGCACGTGTGGGTTGGGAGCACTCGGCCCTTGTGCCAAAACGATGCCCAGACCTCGCAGCTGTTTGGATGCAGCTGGTCCTAGAGCAGCCCACGGTGCTGCTGCCCTCCCTTCGTTGGCAGTGCTAGCTCAGACCGTTGCTCTCTACCTCCAAGTGCTGCATGGGGCTAGAGGTGAGATCCCACCTGTGACATCCCAACAGGAAAAGTCCTCCTGCCAGCCTAGAGCTTTGGTAACATTTTGGCTGCTACATGAAGCTCCATAAAAATGATCCAAAGCATTAGAAATTATGCCAAAAGCTACCAACCAAACAATAAGCAAGATGTCCTCCTCAGTTGTAGCATCTTGATCTGTCAATCTGTCTGGCAACAGAAACACAGAGCAGCCATTGATAGCATTTTGCAGTGCATATGCAGTGCTATGGAGGTCCATCCCCAACCCTACAGTCGGTGGGGGGATCGGTCACTGAGCAAACCAGCCAGGGCATATCATTCACTGGCACAAGTACATCAGAAGTTTAGCTGTTGGGCACAACAGCACAGATGCTATACAAGTGATATATGTATGTTCTGTACACGCATAATGTGACACTATGGTTTAGTACCCACAGCTACTATGCAAAGCACTTGTTCCCCAGGTCTGTGACGGGAGTTAAGGCAGAAGCGCACAGTGTACAGGTGTTTAAACAGCTGCTGAGAGGGTTACACAGGGCCACACTCATATAGGCCCACTAACTAGTGCAGGCATGGAAAATGAACCCTCAACAGCAATTTTGGCCTTTGTTGTGGTTGAGATGCTTAGACACACTACTAGGGCCTGTGTGGGGAAGGCAGTGCAAATTGTAGATGGTTTGTGAAGAGCTACATTTTAACCATGTTACTGTAAGATACCCCTTTAAAAACCAGTCATTTCTGCAGCATAAACAGTGTATAATGCATCCCGTTAGCCACAAAAACATTAGAGATTATTGTACAGTGAATTGAGGTATAACGTTAGTTCAGTACATTTATCCAGGCACTTCACCTGCCTTCAAACCTTGGCAAATTACTGAAAAATTGTTTTAAAAGTTGAAGACAGAGAAGATTGTAAGGAAAAAATTATTCCCTGCTTAAAAAATACCTGCCTGGGATTCAGCTGCACTGTTGCTGTTTTGCTTCAGTGAGTTAAAAAAAATTCTTTTCGGGAACTAGCACAAATGAATGTAGTTTACTTAGTGCAAATTAGCCATACATATTAGCAAATAATGAAGTTATTCTTTCTGTAAGTTAGGTAAGAAGTCAGGGTTCTGGTGAAGAGAACAGAAGTGGGTGTACATTTGCTTGGAAGCTGGAATTGCTATTCGATTTCTATTCAGCATTAGAAAGGAAAACTTTAAGTTTCCAACAATTTAAGAAGACACCAGAAAAATCTGTTTGTTTAGGTTAAGTCATGCTGCTGTATTTTTAAATTAATGTTGTGCCTAACAGAAACTTGCAGACGAACTGGTACAGAACCAAAGAATTATGCAAGATGCTTAGAGGATGATGGTATCCAGGGTTAAGTTCTGCAAAAGACTAAAAAATATTGAGCATGCAGAAATCTCAAGAGCCTTATTGGGAATTTAAGTTGCACAGCATTACATAGGACTGGACTCTAACTTCTGTAACAAGCAATGCTGGAGAGGATAGTTTTATTTGGACCCCCCAGTGGGTTGAAGATGAACACACTGTTTTGGAGAATGCTAGAGGGACTCCAGGCAGCCTGGCCTCAGTATTGATTTTTCTCCCCAAAGTTTCTTCAGATCAACAGCTGGGAACAACCACACTCACACAGACAAAAAGCCCTTTCACAGTTGTAAAGGAGGAGGATAATCGGTAGAAGGTCTTCAGTAGTCATGCTGGGTGAGCGATAAACACAACAGTGGTCCTGTGACAGCTGAAGTACACAAGCTGAGACAACAACGTGCAGGTGTCCAGCATCTGCAGGTGGCCTCTCCGTTCTGCCAGATGTATCTTCTTGTGAGAGTGGCCTCACCCCAAAGGGGACAGCTACTCAGCAAAGAGCTGCTTCGTGAGCTACGCCTGTCCATGGGAAGATGCATGTCTGCTCCCCACCATTTAGAGTGGGACTTTCCAAGTTTTGTGTTCAGCTGCCTCCATGACTGGCCACCGCTGCTGGGGCTCTTGTGCAACAAGCAAAGAACCCCTGGGATGCTGCGTCCTGTACAGACCATCTGCTGACCTCCTTCTGAGAGGATGCAAGTTGCCAGGTGCTCCTTTTTTTGAGTGATATTGGGCTATAACTGACTTTTCTTATTTCTAAACAAAATTTGAAACGTGGGGCTAGTGTAGCTTGAAGGGGGAGGCTTGTAGCTCCCTCCTCGCTCTCATTAGTGCTGGCTGATAGGGCACACAGGCTGGGGGTGGGTGCTCCGTAGTAGAGAGCTGGCAGCGAAGCCTCTCTGCCCTGTTCAGGCTGAAGTTGAATCTAGCTTCAGCGAAGACACTGTTCAGCCAACATGGGATTTTTAGACGTGGAAACCTTCCCGTTGAGAGCATCTGTTTCATCTCAGAGCCTTTGGAGAGAGGGCTTCCCTGTAGCCAAAAGGTGCTTATTCTGCCTGTAGATGGGCTCGAAAGTTGCAATACTGTTTCTCACCATGCAATTAACCTTTTCACAAAGAAACCTTAACAATTCTTAGTATTTATGTAGCTGCTGTTATCTTTAAAGTGCTCAGTAAATACTGCTGTGGTTTGTTTGTTGTTCTAAAATGGAAACCTACTTTGTGGCTGAAGTGTTTCACTAATATTGACAATAGTTCTTTGCATAGTTGTCATGCCTTTTGTGCAAGGCTTTCAAAGTCCTCTGTAGGCACCATTACCTTTGTAAGTTCCAAAATGCATTGCTGGGGGAGGCAGGGAAATAGATTATTTCATCCACACACCAGTGAAATGCAGCAGCTGTTCATCAGTTCATATCAATAGTCAAGAGTAAATTTAGACTAGAAATTAAGGGGCACCAAATCCATTTCATAGATGGCAGGATGAAGGTAGTTACAATATAATGATGTGAAATAGAACGGCAGCAGGATAACAAGCCAAATAGATTCTTGGGTTTGGTGTTTTTTTTTTCCCCAGAAGTGCCATATATATATCCATCTTACACCCCCCAAAAATCAGCTCAACTAGCACACTGCTTTTAGGCTTGCCTCTCTGCACATTCAGTTGCAGGGGCCCAGCCTGCTGTCCTCTCCACCTGGGATTTATGCAGGTGCTGTAGCCTGGTGACTTCCCATCAGCTACAAGTGAGTATGAAGGATGTACAACCAAGCACAGGCTCCACAAATGAGCGAAGGAGAAGTATAGGCATCTTTCTTTTATTTCACGAGTATCAAGTTGTAGGATGGGGATGAGGACAAGGAAAAGCCCATGGGGTACAGAGAGAAGTGGCATCCCATCAGTGACATGGTAGCCTCAGAGGTCCCAAATACATGGCGCTCTTCAAGATGACCAGTGCAGTGCAATGTACAGTGACGTGTATTTAGTAATGATAGAAAAGGCAGTGTTGTACCTCCTGCCTTGCACATGCTGTTCTTCCCTTGGAGTAAAACTGTATCACTATTGATGCCCCCACCTTTGTTTAGTTTAGAAGAGCGGAGAGGATTAGAACACCAGATCAAACAGCTGCAGGTCATATTTAGTGCACTTTAACAACAATGATTATTTGCCTCAGAGCCAGAGCCTCACTGCAAGAATAATTCACACTTCTTTATTCAGCCAGTCATGGTGACTATTGGGAACTTCATAAGTAAACTAAATCTCATGTTGTCTCAGAAATTTCAGAATTCTTTTCTGTACAGAGAAAGTGGGAAGGCACAAACCCTGTCCCATTTCTACTTCACTTAATATGAACACTGAACGGATGTAAAATACTGCCTTTGTCTGGAATCTTTGAGTGAGTGGTGTTAAAACTTTAATGTTTGCTACAAGTCCAACCAAAGATTATACATATGGCTCTTTTTTCCAGCAATGGAGTATTGTACTGCACACGCGGGACTGAATGAAGTTGTGCCTTCTCACAGCGGCTTTGCATTTGGTCCTTGGAAATGTCACAACAGTTTCATACTTTTCTGAATTCCACAGTTTCTTTTGACCTGCCCTTTTACGCATTTGATAAAAGCTATATAAATTTATGTAACTCTGTGTAAGACTAATATTCTGCAACAGGAATGTTGCTTTGCTAAAACACATTTTTCCATACCATCATTTCAATAAAAATGAATGTACTCCTCAGGTTATCTTGTCTGCATACTTCAATATTTCTCTCCTTTTCTCCATATTCTACTCTTCTCCTTGTAGAATACCAGAATTAATTTCCTATTTAGGTAAAGACCACTTCATTCTATTCCACTTGATTGATTAGACTTTTATTATTTTCCAGGTCTTTACAGATGAGATAGCATTCACAAAACAAATAAAGCCAGTGCCCTGGCTTGAGAAACAGGAAAACTTAATTTAGCATGACATAACAAGGTTTGTTTCAAAGATCCAGACATCACTGACAGACTCCCCTTGACATTAAATCCATTAGGTCGGATCTGAAAGGAAGACTATAAAAAGCAACTTAGGAAGCAAAGGAAAAAGGCTACGCTTTTATTCAGTTAGTCATCAAACATGTCTTGGTGGTTCTGTTATTATTCCTAAATGTAAAGCTGGTCCTTATACTGATCTGACCTACTTCAGTTTAAAAGAAATATACACCCTGCTGATATGCTTATTATGGTATGCAGTGGATTATGAATGTTATAAAAGGGGAAAAGAGTCTACACTGAAAACCTTATTTTTTACTTTGTGTTTGACATCCCATGCTTTTTTCCTCATTCCTACAATTTTCTATTGTGGTGAATACAACATTTTAAATATATTTTAAATCTTCATCAAAAATTCCTACAGCCACAACTCAGTAAAGCATCTCCACCTATTCAGAGAATATAAAGAGAAAGTGTTGTGACTTGTTCATGGCCTAAATCACTACAAAGGATGATTTCCGGTAGTGGAAAACTCCTTAATTTTGCACATGAAAGCATAACAAAACAGTGTCAAGAGGCTGAAACTAGACAAATTCAAACCTCAAGCTGTGGATTTTCAATACGGAGGATAAGAATCTATTGAAAAAAAATTGCTGAGATGATCCCTTCATCCTTTGAGTTAAAAAAGCACAACAATTACTTTTCATCCTGAAAGATGTGTTTCACCTGAAACATTTTGTGTTTGATTCAGGAATTACTGGATGAAATGATGATATGCAGGAAGTAACATTATGTGATCTTAATAGTCTCCTTGATCTTAAAATACATGAATCAATACATTTTTTGCTTCATCACCTCAATGATTTAAAGAGATCCTAACTCTCATGAGATCAGTAAAAAGATCATAGGCCTAGCAACTGTGGCTGTAGCTGCACGGCAAAATGAAATCTGAGACACATACCTAAGTTGTCTCTAAATAGTCCATTTCGCTCTTACAGTGTTGTCAAGGCATTTTAACTGGACTAATGCTTTAATGTCCTGTTTTTAATGTCGAGTCAGTTTGTTCAGAGCTGGCACAAGGGCTGTGTAGTGCTGCACCTTGCCAGGGAGCAGGGATCAGCAGAGCAATCTGGGATGTGCCAGTGGGGAACACAGCTAAGTCAGGAAGGAACAAGGGACACAACTTCTTGCTATGGTTTGCATGGCAAGGTTTAGGTAGCCGGGAGCTACAGGGGAGGCTTCTGGGAGAAGCTGCTGGAAGCTTCCTCCATGTCCGACAGAGCTAATACCAGCCGGCTCTAAGATGTCCCCACTGCTGGTCAAGGCCGAGCCAATCAGTGATAGTGGTAACGCCTCTGTGATAACATTTTTAAGAAGGAAAAATGTTGTGGGACAGAGAGAAACAGCAGCTGGCGAGTAAGAACATGTAAGAGAAACAACTCTGCAGACACCAAGGTCAGTGAAGAAGGAGGGGGAGGAGATGCTCCAGGTGCTGGAGCAGAGATTCCCCTGCAGCCTGTGGGGAAGACCATAGTGAGGCAGGCTGAACCCCTTCAGTCCATGGAGGTCCAGGGTGGAGCAGATCTCCACCTGCAGCCCATGGAGGACCCCACGCCAGAGCAGGTGAGTCCCCGAAGGAGGCTGTGACCCCGTGGGAAGCCCATGCTGGAGCAGGCTCCTGGCAGGACCTGTGGGCCCATGGAGAGAGGAGCCCAGGCTGGAGCAGGTTTTCTGGCAGGACTTGTGACCCCGTGGGGGACCCACGCTGGAGCAGCCTGTGCCTGAAGGACTGCAGCCCATGGAAGGGACAAATGGAAAGGACCCACACTGGAGCAGTTCATGAAGAACTGCAGCCCATAGGAAGGACTCACATTGGAGAGGTTCATGGAGGACTGTCTCCTGTGGGAGGGACACTCTGGAGCAGGGGAAGAGTGGGAGCAGTCTGGCCCCTGAGGAAGAAGGAGCAGCAGAGACAATGTGTGATGAACTGACTACAACCCCCATTCCCCATCCACCTGTGCCACTGGCGGGGGGAGGGAGGTAGAGAAATCAGGAGTGGAGTTGAGCCCAGGAAGAAGGAGGGGGTGAGGGAGAAGGTGTTCTAAGATTTGGGTTTATTTCTCATTATCATATTCTGATTTGACTGGCAATAAATTAATTTTCGTCAAGTCTGTTTTGCCCTTGACAGTAATTGGTTGAGTGATCTCTCCCTGTCCTTATCTCAACCCACAAGCCTTTTATTATATTTTCTCTCACCTGTCCAGCTGAGATGGGGAGTGAATAAGTAGCTGCATGGTGCTTAGTTGCTGGCTGGGGTTAAACCATGACATATGGCAAATGTTTTGCTGGCTTGGATGCACAGATGGAGCGTGACACTAACCCACAACACAGACCTGAAACAGACTGTGCTTTTATCTGCACTGCACAGATGAGTTCTTGAGTGGCATATATATATACATGTATGCATACATACTTTGTATCCAGCATATGGGTATAGGCTCCTATAACTCCCTTGGAAAAGTGATACCAGAACTGCATGGTCTGCTTGTCCAGATGACATCATATGAAGAGGCAGAGGAACTATTCCACTTTCTGAAGACTCCAGGAACAGTCTCTGCAGGTGCTCCCTTGGCCATGCGACTGCATCGGACTCTACTCACTGGGACAAACTGTTATAAAACTGACATAAAAAATGTCTTCAAGTCCAACCATAAACAGCGTGTTCCTCAGGTGAATTGTGGCTAATAAACCTGTTCCCTGTTCTTCCTGCCAAGTCAGATTTTGGTAGTGCCCTCCTGGACTCCCCTGGTTCTGCCCATATACAACAGTAAATCCCAAGTTACTCACCAAGTGGCAGCATGGTGCTCACAGGGGCTCAGTAAACCAACATTAATGCAAACCAGGAGCCATACACAGCCATTAATAGGTCAAACCTTGGATTTGTTATCATATCAGTGCTTATGCACAGTACCTGGCATGAGTACACAGTGCACCTATTTGCTCACAGCAACAAGTGCAGCATGTCTCCAGATTGCTGCAATAATAAGCTGCATTTCTACTGTGTTTTCCTTCAACAGCTTGCTGGCTGACACCTGGTCTCAGAGCTCCTAGGCCACATGTTGCCATGCAATGGGCACCGCCTTACAGAAGATGAAATTGCACTGGAGGGGTTGGGACCTGCCCAGATCATCCAGCAAGTTTGTAGCAAAACTGGAACAAACTTTGAATCATTTGATCTCAAGTCCCAAGCTTTTGCTACTAGGCAATAAATATCTTAGCCTAATTGTAATAAAAACAAACAAGTTTCAATGACTTCAATGATAAATGCAGAAAGGATGTGATCTTAAAGAGTGACTATAGGACTTTCTAAGGTTAGATAGGGCCACACTGGTACAGGTTGGTAAAGCACCCATCAAAATACAGTAGGGCAGATACAAAGATGAAAAGATAAAACGACTTGATTCAGCATCACCTGACATACTACCTGTATATTTAAATGAGTACCAGCAGCATCAGACAGATTGGTGTCAGCCCCCTCAGCCTGATTTGATCCTGCATGGGAAGTCTGAAGTCAAAAGCATCTGACCAAAGTAACAGGTACATTGAGGTGGTTATAATTAAAAGGCGAGCAGGCCTCCACAGGTGAGGAAGGCTGACAAATAAGAGCTGATTAAAAGAACATGATTTGCTTACAACACCAAATAAGAAACAACAGCTTTGTTTAGTACAAGTGTTATTCTGGTTTAGCTGGAAAAACAGTCTTGGAACAAGCTGTAGTGATTTGGACCAGCTCCACAAAAAAATGGAGGTGTGAGAAACTGGGTGAAACTTCTCACCCACCTGTTGCAGCTTGTCTTCGCACAGATTACAAGACGTCCAAGGAGAATATCCCGCTTTCCCACGTGCTTGGGCAGGGTGTTCCTTAACATAGCTCCCACCTCTAGCAAGTGCCTCTGGGTGCTATTGCAATAGAAATAATAAAGGCTCATAAGAAATTCTGGAGAATAAACAGCGGCGGACTTTTAAATTGATTTGCTGCAAAGCAGTCACGTACTGTGTTTCCATTTGTATGCACAAGTAATTCTTGAGACAGATTGCTGTCTAGAAATTGCAAGGTCATTACCAGTAGGCGCTTGAGTTTCTAGTGGAAGTGGCAACAGAGGTTTCTTTTCTGCATTGAGTGAAGCAATGGATACACAGTAAGGCCTATACCTCTGAAGGCAACGCTCAGGGCTTTCCGTCAAAGACATAGAACAGAACAAAGCAGGCAGCTATTTTACACGAGCTTCCTGGCAAGCACCTTTACACCATTCAGGATATCCAGTGAGGGAAAGAGCTGGCTTGATCCTAATAGGCAATTAAAGGATTTGTTTGGTGTGATGGAGGCACCAAGCAACACCCTACATGATGAATTAATATTGGACTCTTATTCCAGGCAGCAAAATTTATTTTGTATACAGTGCTGAGAACCAGAAAAAGTATTCCCCATTAGCCTTCCAAGCAGACAGTACCTAACAGCCACGTGTAATCCTGCATTTAAAAGGGAACCCTACAAGGTGTAAATTGATAAATGTTCTTCAGTGAGAGCAGCTGGGAGTGGAGATGGTCTCTTTTGGGCCATATGTACTACAGACAAGGCACCTATGATTCTTAGATCAAAGGTGTTGGCAGCACTGATCTGGGTCAACTAGTCAGGGCTACTTTTTCCCTGCCCAGAAGGAAAAAGGTAACTTTAAGATGGCATGGTCCACAGTGCTAACTTTATCATCAATAACATTCATGCAACTAAACTTAAATGCCTGGGAGCTGCTAGAGATGGCTCAGCATCCTCACCCCTGAATATGGCATGCAGCTGCGAGGAAGGCCGAAGGCTGCAGTGGGACTGAAGGAATACCTTGCTCTGGTCTGCTGGCTGCCAGTGTGCAGGGGTGACATAAAAACAAATACGTATTTGAGTTTCTGCACCTGCCATTACACAAGATTTCAGAAGTCTCTAGGACCAAAACCAGGCTTAGTCTGATTAGTGTTTGTTAATCAGTCTTCACACCTGTACCACTTCACTTTAGCTGTGAGTGCAAAAAGGCAGCACTGTCTGAGGAACTGCACGGGAACAAGTGTGAATTTAGACAGCCATCTGAATATAGATATCCATCAGAGATTTAGATAAATATTAAAATAGTACCTCTTCTCTCTGTTTATACTGTAGGTGGTAGACAAGTGTGATGTTAAGGGCTTAATTTGTGGTGGAAGTTCTCACCGCAATATATTCCCTTTTGTTTGTTTTGCATCATTATAAATTGGTTGTCTCTCACCTATGATTCTTAAATCATTTATTCTCTATGTAATTAATTCAGACAGAAATGCCACTTCTGTTTAGTCAGTTTTGCTATCCTTCACCTTTTTCACAAGCACTGAAGCAAGGTTCTTGCAATTTTTTTTAACTTGTAGCTATGCAAGCTATGCCCACTGCATCCTCTGCTTGTGTGGCAACTCGGTTCCCTGCTTTTAAGATCACACAGCATAGTGCTGAATAAAGTTTTTATTTATGATGTCAAAATAAAAACATGATATAACTTTAGCTACTCTAGCTTTGTTTAGCACTTGCCAAATGCTAAATCCCGCACCTGGGATGGAATAAGTCCATGGAAAAGTACAAGCTGGGCAGTGACTACTAGATGGAAAGCAGTTTGGCAGAAAAGAAAGGGTGGCTGGGCTGGGCAAGACTCTGAACATGCGTCAGCGGGCTGTGTCAGCAATGGGGTAGCCAGTAGGTCAAGGGTTGGGGTTATTCCTCTCTCTCTAGTACTCGTAAGGCAACATCTGGAGTACTGTGTCCAGGTTTGGGTTCCCCCGAATAAAAAGAAGACACTGACATGCTGTAGCACACTGACATACCACCACCACGGCAGCTGGGGCTGCTGGAGGACACGAGCTGTGTTTGCTCAGCCCTGAGCACAAAGCTGGCTCCAGGGTCATCTTGCTGCTCTCCGCAGCTACCAAATGGGAGGATGCAGAGAAGGGGCAGGCAGGCACAGTGCTGCTTCTTCTCCGGCAGGCACAATGACAGCATGAGAGGCAACAGACTTAAGCTGGAACATGGGAAAATCTCTTCAGATACAGGAAAAGAAAACATTTTACTGCAAGTTGTAGCCAAGGAGTGGAACAGTTTGTCCAAAGAGGTGTGAGATCTCCATCTCTGAAGCTATTCAAAACACAACTGGACAATTCCCCACAACCCCTCATCTAACTGGATTCTGCTTTCAGCAGAAAGTTGGACTACGTGACCCTCCAGAGGTCCCCGGCCAACACGATAGCCAGTGCAGCTGACAGACACCAAGACTGGTCTGCGTTTTTGTCAGCAGATGGCAATACTGGCTAAATTACATATGTTACTCCAGCAGCCCAGCAACGTGCGCTACCTGCCCGCGAAGGCCATAAAGTGGCGGGAAATGGTGAGGAGACACCGGCAGGGGGACCTGCATGGGCGCCCCGCCCCCAGCGCGCCTCCCCCCAGCCGGGCCCAGTCCGATCCCACACAAGCCGATCCCAAACCGGGCGGCACAGCGCGGTCAGCGCTCCCAAAAAACTGCTGACTGGAACACCGCTCAGGCCACCTGATGCCAGCCCGCCGGCAGCAGCAAACACGGCCCTGCCAGCCGCATCCACTGGCTGAGGAAGCCCCGGGAAAGCGTTTTTTTCCACCCGGCAGCCTGCCCTGCCTTGCTTGGCACTTGCATTCATCGCAGCTGGGCAGGCGGGCGCGTGACCCACCGACGCTTGGAAATCACGAGTTAGTCACTCTGAAGCAAAATTAAACCGCTTGTGTCAGAGCCAGGGGTTTTAAGGCGACTTTCGTATTTATAAACTGCGTGGTGAACGCTTCCGCGCCCATACCAAGCCGCCGCTGACCGGCTGCCGATGCAGCAGCCTCGGCGGGATTTTCCGTTCACGCAGAAGCACAGCACCTTCGCTCTGACGCCGGGACGAGCCTCCCGGCCGCGCCCCCCC
>JANZLQ010000029.1:2974652-3018867 GCA_026212715.1 Elanus axillaris | reverse complement strand
CCGGAGCTGCGCGGGCGCGGTTGCGGCTGCCCGCCCGCCCGCCTCCCCGCCTCCCCGCCTCCCCGCCTCTTCGTCCCGCCGTCCTTTCGCTGCCTCTCTGTGCTGCGGCCGAGAGCCCTGCCGGCCCCCCCCCGCGCCCCTGTCCGCACGGCCATGGGGAGCCCCCAAGGCAGCCCCGGGCATGGCGGCCTCGGCCTGCTCGTCCTCTTCTTTCTTCTGCTTCTGTCGCCCGTGGTGGTGAGTCCCTCCCGGGAGGGTGCGGTGGGGGGAGGCCTGGCCTCCTGGCACCGTCGGGAGGAGGAGGAGGCAGCGGCGGGTGCCTGCCGTGGGGAGCGGCGTCCCCCCGGCTGTTGCTTCAGGGCTGGGGGGGTTGCCGGGGGGGTTGCCGCGGCGGCTCCCCGCGCTGCCTGAAGTCGGGGGTTTCCCAGGCGGGGGGGGGGGAGCTGGCTGAGGGAGGCGGCTGTCCCGCCGGGTGCGGCTTAGGCCGCTGGGCTCGGGGTGGCGCGAAGCTGAAGCGCGGTACCGGCGCGTCCCCTCCTTGTCCCCGGTGCGGCTCTCCTTCCCCTTTCCCCACCCCTCGACTCGGTGCCGGGCGGGACGGAGGCGGGGACCGGGGCCGGGGCGAGGCAGGAGTGCGGGACAGCCCGGTGACAGGGCAGGCCCGCCTGGGAGCACCTGCGGCGTGCTCGGGCTTTGCGAAGTTGAGCTTGTGCCCGGTCCTGGAGCCCGGCTATGGCGTCCAGCGGCAGCTGCTCGGGGCGCCGCGTTCCCGCGGTGCGTGCCCCGGTTATGCAATGCCCGATGCAGGCGAGTAGCCGTGCAGTCGGTCACATGTTCGTGCAGAGGCTTGCATATGTCCCCAGCGTCTGGTTCGGTTTGTTCAGCGTGTTTCTTATGCTAGGTGACAGCTTTCTGGAAGTAATAGTCCGTGTGTAGCAAGACCTGCTTTTTATTGATGTGCAAACATTAAGACTCTGTGCTTCCTTAAAATTAAGGGCTAGATAAGTTGGACTTCTTGATGTTTTAGGAAAAAAGTGCTGTAAAACTGTCACTCCTCTCAGTTGTGTTTTATTTATGCTGTAGTCCAGGATGGGCGTGAGATACTCCACATTCCTCAGGAGAAACGAGGAGTGTCTTGTGACTTGTGAGCTTTAGTGGGTTTTGGGTTGGGTCCGTCCCCCCCCCCAATCGACTTGGAAACATAATTTCTAGGTCAAGTTTTATGGTTAACCCTTTTTAAACTCACAAGTTTGTCATCCTGTGTGTGTGTGCTGAGGTTCTGTTCTTATATCCCCTGTCCACCTGTATAGGATGTCTCTTTCACTCTGAATGGTGCATGGTACAAGATTTGTGCCAGCTAACCCATTACTAGTTGATAGTTAACTACCCATTAATACTGTCCAAGAACTACATTGAAAGTCTTGGATCCTTTAGTCACACTTCTGAATGTGGACTTAGAGGAGGATGAAGTCTTGAAACTGTTCTCGTTCTCTTATGAACATCCTAATGTAGTGGATAGCATCTTGCATGCTTAATGGCAGCTGTTTCAGGTGATCCTTCTTATTTATACTAAGATACAAGCTGTCAAATTAGTGGCTAAGCAAGACTGGACACAGGTTTCCTATCAGCAACTGGGATGCAAGCTGTAGGATATATTTGAGTTTCTGAAATGCTATGGGAAGATGTAAATGGCAGGTGCTGCTCTGTCTCAAACTTGCTAAGTAGCCTGCAGTCCAGTGTTACCTGACCTTGGGCACGAATGTGTCTGTATGGAGCAGCTTGCTTGTCAGGGCTAGCAATGTTGCTTCACAACAAGACGGTAACCACTAAAGTTACATCCTGGAAAATCAAGAGTGACTCGTTCATAGTCTTTCTGGATGGAAAGTGAGGAAGCCTTCCTTCTGAGAAGGGGAGAGGTGACTGAAGGG
This sequence comes from Elanus axillaris, assembly GCA_026212715.1. Classification (NCBI taxonomy): domain Eukaryota; kingdom Metazoa; phylum Chordata; class Aves; order Accipitriformes; family Accipitridae; genus Elanus; species Elanus axillaris. Next base: position 3,016,939 of record JANZLQ010000029.1, on the reverse strand, counting down.
AATGACTGGTAGATCTGAGTAGCAGTTTGCTGGGCAGTAGACAAAATGTAAGTGTTGGGTAGTATTATTACTATTCTCCTGCAGGGCATCAGAGGTATTTTGGTGCAGGTGGCCTTAGTGGCAGAGAGCTGCTAGTTAGGGGCCCTATGCTTTCTGAACATGCATGCAATAAGTGTGTATTTTCCCAATAAATCATTGACAAATAACACCAGCTTGCTCCCACAGATACTGAACTATTACCATTATTGCAACCTTCTCTTCCTACTTGACCTTGACTGTCCTGTGATGGGTGAAGTGTGCTTGGATAACTCCAGAACTGGGACTTAATTTGCCTGACCAGGCGTAGCTAATTCTTTTTTCTGTCTGAGAGGGAACAGTCCCCAACCTATGAGAAAAGGAACAAAAGGAACTTGGCAGACAAAGCTTGACTCTGAATTGGCTGCTTCTGAACAAGTTACTGAAAGAGACAAAGTAAAAGTAAGAATGAAACCTGTAAATTTACCTTTAGTCCATGGACCTCCTCCTCTCATAGGGAGGGCTGTGACGTAATGTGTAACTTCTGGAGTAGATTTGCAAACTTGACCTGGTCACCTGTTTCCATAAACCAGTCTTGCCATTTATTAAGGGTAATGTGGTATTGTGTTTCCCTAGAACTCAATTTCTCAGCCTAGTGGGCAATATCAACTATTAAGTTGGTGTGGACTCAATATTAAGGGGAGGGGGAAGAGTATGCAATTTCCAGGAATCTTTCTTCTTGCCCTGCAAGATCTCAGATATGCCATCCTAGATGAAAGAAGGGGAAGCAGCTGTATCTGATGCTGTTGCCTTTTCCATACATTAGTAACCTTGATTTGGAGAGCCAAACAGTGTTCACTTGTCATCTGGTATTTGCCACACTACAAATAGTTGCTGTTTCTGTGTACAACATCATCATTGTTCTTTGTCTGCTTAACAGCTACATATTCATTGTTGGTGATGGCTAATGTTGCTGGAAGCATCGAAGATATTGATTTGTTTCAACATTGTTGAAGAAGCTTGGACTGAAGTAAATGTGTTTATGATCTGTTGGAATACTAGTTTTATTACAAACAAATGATAATGGCTGGGAACTAGAAAGCTGTAGTAGAACCTTTGTAGAATGTTAATAGTCATGAAATGCCCATGCTTGCTCATGTGCAAGTTATTTCTTAGAGCTTCTGGAGCTCTGACCTGAGGTGAAATTTCCTACTTCTGTTTGAAAATAATATACTTTTCTGAACTCTGGGGGTGTACTGAAAGCTAGTGTTAGTGTACTGCCAGATAGTTTCTAAGTTGTGCTAGGGGCAGGAGGGTATAGCCTTAATCTAGGGTTAGGTTGCTATTGCTTTGTAAAGTACTTGGGAAAAGTTCCATTTTAAAATATGGAGCACTTAGTAATGTGATTTTTAAAAAAAAAATAAAAAGGCTAAAAAAAAAAAAGCCAAAACCTAATCCTGAGTTAGTCTTTTGGAGTATCTTGCCTGGTTTAGAAGACAGTTGGATTCACCACAGCATTTCTCTGTTAATTTTGGGGCTAGGAGGGCTTTCACTCGGTGATTGTTCACCCAAGTCTTAAGTGACTTGAAAGTCTGACTCTGCCAGCAGTAGCTTTCTTTAACTGTGACTTATTTACACCCACGTTTACTCATCCCTATCTCTTCCTACCAGGATAGGAATATTGCTCTGAAAGAATGGAAAGAGCAAAGTGCTTGTCTTATTCTGTAACTTAATCTGGTTTTTACTAGAGGGTTTTTTGGGGGAAGAACTTCCAGCTGTATCTTATCAGTGGTGATGGAGTGGTTACTTAGGTACTTGTAGTATCCCCGAATACTGTCTAAACTCTAGGAGACCAGCCTTCTCTCCCTAATTTTGTGGCTGACTCAGGAATGAGCATGCTATTGACTTGTTAATGTGCGAGAGCTATGCTGGTGACCTTAGGCTTTTGTCTTCGAATGCTTTGGTGTTTTTTAGGCTTAATGACTTGGTTCAATGACTATAAATCAAAGATCACCAAAGCTTAGCAGTTCAGGGAACAAATTCAGACTTTTATTAGTGGGATCCTGCCAGGTCATAGCATAAATACTTAATCTTAAGACTGTCTCTGAAATCATGTTCTTGGCGTTAATACTAAAATACAGTATTCAAACTTGCAGTTCTAGGTCTAAGTGCTCTTCCAGTAGTTAAAAGTAACTGATATGTTCAGCTTTTCTAAACTGGCTGAAAGTTTGAGTGATGAACATGTTGATTTTTTCATTGTAGGTTTTATTGATGTGGAACTTCAGTAATATGGTTCTAAATTCTTTTTTCAAATTACAAGTGTAGGCTAACACTAGGCTGAAACATGTCATCTTGCTTTATTTTCTTGTGTGTTCAGCTGAATACTTTTTGGTGCATGACCAAGTGTCATCTGCAAGTAAGTTGCTTTATGTTCTGTCCTGAAAATGATGGCAAAAAGCCTTCTAGGTAGATTTATAATACAGCTTGTATTTTACCTTGTATCTGTGTAGTTACAACCAAAGGAGAGTTACCTTGAAATACAGATAACATTTTTAAAACAATAGAACTATCACTCAGCCTAATGTGGTAGCTTAAAGTTTTTCTAGGTAAGAAGTGCCCTGGTAAGTTTTTTTGAACTAATAACTGCATTCATTACCAGTTTTACCACATTTCCCACTCTGGAAGAAGCTAAGTCTTTCTGAAAAGAGTAGGTTGATAATTTTGGGGGCTTCAAGAAGTCTTAGATAGTAAGACTTAATGAAGCAAGGAAAGTGTTTTTTAGAAAGTGTTCATAGAAAGTATGATTACAAACTGTTCTAGACTAAACATGGAAAACAGCCTGATAACTGAAGAAATACTTAATTCTGTTCTCATGGGCAGTAGCAAGCAGCTCAAAACTCTTTGCCCCTTTGCAAGAATAGCAGTGAATCTCTGCTTCCTCTCGAAGAGATGATTAATTCACTTCTGACATTGGTACATACAAACAGTGAAATACTGGAGTAGGCAAATGAAGTGGGGATCTTGATGAGTGGTACTTAAACTGACTTTGGGATCTGGATTATAGTAACTTTGAATTGGGCCATGTTGCCTACGTTAAGATAAGGGAAAACAATTCTAACAGGGTCAGATAAATCGGTGATGGTTATTGTCCTGATTTAAAAAAAACAATTACTGATGTACTTTTTGAAGAATTGTCAGTGTTGTTCAGCACAGCACATGTTGTGGAGATGTTGTAATTCTGGGTAGCTCCTGGGTATTATGAACACAGCATTTCAGGGGCCTCTCTGGTCAGTAAACAATATTATTCATGGTCAAGCACAAAGTGCAGCAGTCTGTCCTTGCAGTGTAAGCATATTGTGTTTCTACAAATGCTAGGTCAAGGTTGTTCAGGAGATACAAATAGGTTGGTTATCTCTCAAACTGTACCATGCAAACTTCTGATCAGAGCTGGCACAAGTGTAGTAAATGTTTGTGCAGTCTGCTTTACACTTGCAGCCCAGGTGCATAGGGAGAACCTTGGAGCTGTCTTAAAGCTTTTGCTGTAAATAACTTGTTATTGCATTAAATGTTTTATTTTTCAGAGTAAGTGTTTTGGTTTAGCATTTCAGATGTGTCTGTGTCAGCACAACTGAACAAAAATATGAGGCTCACAAGGTGCCAATGTTCTTTTTCAATTTCCTTCTTTTATTTTATGCACATGATAAAGAACCACTTTCTGAATTTTTTCAACAGTCCTTTAAGTCAAAACATCTTTAAAATGAGACTTGAAGCTTTTTTCTTAGCACTGTAAGCCCATTTAAACGTTGCATGCTTAGGCTTGAATGTGGTGATGGAGAGCATCCTTTGAGATTGTGACAATACATGGCATGCTATGGTGAATACAGAGCTGTGAAGTTCTGTTTCGGAATCCTCTTTATGCTGCTGCTTCCCCAGTCTGTCACTGTGACTGAGTTTGCAAGAAGGATTAAAAGTTGGCAGGAGGAACTGAAATACTGCTTATAATCAGTACTCTTCTCTCTGTGTACACTGACTCGTGTTCTGAAATGACAGTTTAACCCACTAATCATATGCATTGTCTTGCATGAACAAATCTTCTATATCACCTTCTTCTATTTGGAGATGCTATTCAAGTATTGATTTAGGTTTTTCTTACTTGGTCTTAACTATAGACAGTGCACTTCCTATTTTGAGACTTGGCAAGGAAGGGTGTTGAACTGAGCTGGAGATCAGTGGCGATATGCACTGTGTCAAAACCCCATGCTTTTGTTAATTCGTGTTTTATGTAGTACATGCTGGTGTTTAAATTAGCAGGAAGTTACCTAATATGGATTGTATATGACTTTTGGAATGATAGTACCTAAACTCAACAAAAGCTGAGGAATTTGGCAACTGTTCCTTGCAGTTAATCAGTTACCTTGTGTTGATTAGGTACTTCCGCAATTGTGTGTCTGGTATGGGGAATGTGGAGTTGCTTCTGGAGACAAGAGATACAACTGTGCTTATGATGGACCACCAAGAGCACTACCAGAGGATGGCTATGACTTAATGCAGGTGAGCTGCTTTTGGAGGTCTGCTGCTAAAAATAATTTTCCTACACTTTAGAGTTCTGTATTGAGTTCTGTTGGACCTGCACTATGGCCTTTAGTTTTCTCATCCTAACTTGATGAGGAAGTGAGCAGATTATGTCTGATTTCTCGGGTAGAGCTCATAGCCCTAACTGTGTGAAGGTAGTATACATCAGTTTCTGTTCAGAGATAGAAGTCTCCAGAACCTGTGACTACAGGCTTTCACAAACATAGCCTTAAATAAGGGATCGGTTCACTTCCCTGCATGTTTTCCTCATTGATTTGAGCACTCTTTATTCAGAGTAGGTTTTTTTAGGACTCTTCCAAACTATGATACCTTCTGCAGTTATGCCATCCTGATCTCTAAAGGACAAGACTAAACTATGTTTTCCATCATCTGATCATTTCTGATCTCTTCCTTAAATAGGAAGGCAGTAACTGTACTCATTCACATGGAGCAAACTTGGACAAAGTTCAGTCTCCTTAGCTGTGCGTAGTGTGAGACCATATTTCCTTATCTGCGCGTTAGCTGTCAAAGTGAACAAAACCATGGTCAAAATACAGTTTGTGTATTTGATGGACAGGATAAGATGATATTGCCAGACTTGTCTTCTGGCAGATGAAATTTCAAAGCTTTAAAATGTGAAATAGCTATTGAGTTAAACAGTGGTTTGGCTGGTGGTGGAGTGACTTAAATATATAGGTGAGCTAACTACTGGTTTGTACTGGTTCTGTAGACTTAATGTACAGTTCTTGTATCTTACTATGTTATAGTTGTATTAAATGCATTTGTCTCTTCTGTAAACTGAACATGAAATAGCTCTTCCAGGTAATCAGTGATTTTGTGGTTAGTGGCTTGCCTTCTGAGACTTCAAAATCTGATACTATCCAGAAAGCATACTAGAGGATAAGCTGCAGGAATACTTTCAACTTGGATAAACATGTGTTGTCCTCTTACTAATAGACTCACAAATACCGTTATCATTCTATATATAGTCCCTGGTGACTAAAGATCATCTGAAGGAGCTTTAAAAAAAGGAAATGATGCCTTGAATAAAAAGTTATTCTTTCCCTATTCTCTAAAGACTCTAATTGGCTAGACTTTTTTTTTCTTTCTGTGCCTCTCCCACAGCAACAGCTAGTCTTCTGAAATATGCTGAGGCAGAACCCATAACTGAGTTCTGAAGTCTTAAACATGTTTTTCCTTCCTTCCTTTCCTGATCTCAATACTGTTTTTATTTAAGGAACTCTGTCCTGGTTTATTCTTTGGCAATGTTAGCACTTGCTGTGATGTTCGTCAGCTTCAGACTTTGAAAAACAACTTGCAGCTGCCTCTACAGTTTCTCTCCAGGTATGCTAATGAATGGCAAAGCAACTAGAACTTTGTAACATAATAAGAAAGCACATCAGGACTCTTCTAGTGAAGTAGACTTTAAAAAAGGTGGTAATTTCATTAAAGGTTTATTGGAGCAAGCTTTTGGAGAGACTTCCTCATCCATATTGGGGGCTTTAATTTCATGAAACAACTACTTGCAGTCTGGATTGAGTTAGTTGGTGGAATAAACATTACCTTAGTTTGTCTCAAGCTATTGTATGTGTAATGAAGCCTTCAGAAGAGGGTGACATAAAGTACTGGTCAGTCTTCTTGTTTTAACAGAAGTCTTTGTGCTAGCAGCAGTTAAGTTTTCCTTCAAATTCTAGTCAAATTCTGCTTGTATCTGCTATTTGAGGTTGGCAATTTTGCTACTGAATAATGTTGATGCTACTGATGAGTATTAAACAATTTTAAGCATCAACTAATGTTGTATTAGTGATAAAATGCTTACAGAATTTAAATATTTTGTTCTGTCACTCTCAGTGGAAAGTTTATGCTTGCTAGGTCAAATCAGATATGCCTTGCATCTTTACCTCTTAACCTGATTACTACATTGACTTTCCTACCCAGATGTCCCTCGTGTTTTTACAACTTGATAAACCTCTTCTGTGAACTGACTTGCAGTCCAGATCAGTCTGACTTTTTAAATGTTACAAGCACCATACCTTATTATGATCCAATTTTAAAAGAGAACAGAAGTAGCATTACAGAGCTGCAGTACTTTATTGGAGAACGTTTTGCAAATGGTGAGTAAACAGTGTGTTAATTTACCTAGGCTTTTGTCAAGGTAACAAGACCAATACTTTCACAGGAAGAGTTGGGAGGGGGAAACATCTCTCTGACTGTCTTTTGAAGTTTGAGGCATCAAATAGGTACCAGTAGGTTCCCCCTGAAACTGCTGGAACACTGTCTTCTGCCTGGGTAGGAGATGTTACACTGACACTGTTAATAGTGTTTTTGAAGACTCAGCCGAGACTGGACTTCTATACAAATGGCTAATAGCTGATAACCCTGATGACTAACTTCAGAAAAACAAAGTTATTGCCAAATACTGAATGTGGAAAGCCTATGTGGTATTGAAACTGTCTGGCAAGTATGGTAGAAAAGTTTGTACACAGTGCACTACAATGGCTCTGTAAGAGGTACTTGATCCTCTTGAAAGGGACTGTTCTAATCCTTTGTCAAATACAAAGTGGTTTTTTCTAAGAACAAACAGATTTGGGTTGTATTTTGGTTTTATAGTGAACTTGAAGTATTAGTTCAGTGTTTATACACTTTGTGCAGTAACCTTTAATCAAGTTATGAGATGCTTGAAAGTAATATATGGCCTACAGGTCAAAAGTACCTTAAATATTTGTCATAACTTCCTCTGAAAGGAGCTTTATATTAAGTACTGTTCCCTCTCAAACAGTAAAGTAGGTTCTAGTGTAATGCAGATTCAGGTGGCCTACTTGCAGTAATATAGCTGTAACAAAGCGTTGTAACCTTGAATACTGTAAATACAACTGAAAGCATTATTTCACTATCTTAAGATGTTTCCTCCTGAAAGCTATAAGCATGTTCTTTGAACTTGGTGAGTCTGTAGTTATTAGAAATACTTGGAATGTTCACATAAATAATAACATTGGTTTAATGACTCTTCTGTCTTCGTGCACTCTTCCTAGCAATGTATAATGCCTGCAAAGATGTGGAGGCTCCATCAAGTAATGTTAAAGCACTGGGGCTGCTGTGTGGGAAGGATGTCAAGGACTGCAATGCAACCAACTGGATTGAGTACATGTTTAGTAAAGACAATGGACAAACTCCTTTCAGCATTATTCCTATCTTTTCAGGTAAGAAACTGAACAGTCCCTGCCTTTAAGGCTTCTGTCAAAGGCTATGTGCTATAGCTAGTGTATTGATTTGTTAAACAGCTGCCTAGCAATGAATGTCTGTAGTCAGAGTCTTTCAAAGCAATGTAAGCTAAACTGATTATCTTTTTTGATTTCTGCTTGGAAGTCATACTTTGCGCTTGCTTTGTATGCAGCTTCTTGCTGTATAGATCTCAGACTCATTAAGTGATGGACTGAGCTTAGGCAACTGGATAGCTTGTATTCCTTGGTAAACTAGGACAGTACCCTGATCCTTTAGGATTTCTTTGTAAGGAGGTTGTTACACATTTCACAATCTGAACAGATGAAGGATGACAAATTGTTGCTGGGATGATAGAAGTATGTGCTTATTAGTTTTATAGACTGAAGTGTTCTAAAATATGACCAGTTTAGTTGACAACTGTAAATAGTCATTACCTGCTATGGAAAAGGCAGTGGCTTCTTCAGCTATAACAACAAGAAAAGCTACTCTATAAAGAGGCTACAGGCTGTCATATAAAGGGTTAACTCATTTAACTGGGAAGCTTGTGTTTTGAAGGTCTGAATTTTTACCTGGTAGTTGAACTGGCTCTGCAACTTTTGATTTGTCACAGATGTTCCTGTCCATGGCATGAATCCTATGAACAATGCTACCAAAGGCTGTAATGAGTCTATGGATGATTCAACAGGACCATGCAGCTGTCAGGACTGTTCAATTGTTTGTGGTCCAAAACCTCAACCCCCTCCATTGCCTGCTCCTTGGCTTTTGTTTGGTTTGGATGCTCTGTATGTCATCATGTGGATCTCCTACATGGGATTTCTACTTGTATTTTTTGCACTAGTTTTTGGAGTCTGGTGTTACAGGTAAAGCATTCAAAATGCCAGCTCTGAAAGTCACTTACCTTTTCCCTGAAAACTTCCTTTGCCCAGCACAGAATGCTTATGTCTCTACTTCCTCATCCAGCTGAAAGTCATGTTCTGTGGCAGATGCTTATACTTAACAGGAAGTGTTCTAACACCTAAAACCATGTGGTAGAAAGTGAGCACAGAAGTCAGTTTAGTTGATGCACAACTCACAGCACCGCTAGGTATACACGATCAAATATACAACTCTACAACTTTCATAAGCAAGAACTTAAAAGTATGCAAAAGTCTGGGGAAATGCGTAAAAGTTTGACTTGAAAATAAAGGGATTGTAGGAACTCGATTCAGAATCATTGGGAGAGAGCAAGATCTAGTATTAGCAGCCACATGCAATCATAACATAGCTTTCCTGCAGGCTAATACTTGTAACAAAACAATCACTGCCCTGTTGCAAATGAAGTCTTGAATACTTAGTCTCCTGTTTTGAAAAAAAATTCAGAAAAGCTGAGGTTCCAGTAATTGTAGCATTTTGTAAAGTAAGAAGCAGCAAGACAGCTTCTCTGTCCTGTGTGATATTTACTAGTTAAGTGCACAAGTAGCTGTAGCTATAAAAGCTTTGGTGTGGGTGTGCTAGCAATCCAGAGCAGTGGAAACCTATTAATATTTCTTAATAGCATTTTCCAGAGGCCTCCACTATCTAATATCCTTAAGTATGGTGGCACTTTTCAGTGCAACTTTAATATTGTTCAGTTACGACCAGGAGTCTGAAATTGCTGTGTAATAAGAATTAAATCTGTGTGGAAGAGGATAGTGGTGCAACAAACTTAAAACATGCTCAAGCAGTCTTGCCTTACTGGGCAGCATGCATGGTAAACTACATGAAATGGTAGGGGTGTTTGAGATGTCTGGTTCATAGCCCAAAACATCCTGCCATAATTGGAGGTCTGATTAGATTACCATGAGGAGGCTGTTGAACTTATCTCCTGCTCTGGGTATCAGGAATGAGTATAAGCAATATAGGTCTGTCATAAGTGTTATATGCTGTAACTTGCCTGTCTTCAGGACAGGAAGAAAGTACCTTACTTTCCTTTTTACTCACTTCTTTTCTTCAGGCTAAGTAGGTGTAACTCAAGCAGTTTGACTAATGAATTGAAATATTTCTAATGTAGAAAACTCTTGCAAATGTTAGCACTCTACGTTATGATAAATTTAAAGAGATTCTCTGTGCTGTTAATGCTACTGATCTTCTAAATATGAGTAAAGAATGTGTGCTTTATCCAAGCTGGAGAATTTTAAGACAGCTGATGTGGCTGTAAGATGTTCCAAAGGATCATAAAGCTGGAGACTGCTGTTCTTGAGTGGATGGGTGTAGGGGAAACATGGTTGCCTATAGATTCTGGAGGAGTCAAATACCAAATTTATTACTAGCATGGGACTCCATTCTTACTGTACAAACCCCAAAAGATACCTTTTGGGGGAACCAGGGTAACATAGCTTTTTGTCTTGCAGGAGGCGGCACTTTGTCTCAGAGTACACACCAATTGACAGCAATATAGCCTTTTCTGTGAATTCCCGTCGTGACAATGGTATGTCTTGGATAAGAGTAATAGATTTGTTAGAAACTCAGCTTAAATGCATCCCCTTCCTGTGCATGGGCTCTGGAATTTTAGCTTTGTTAGGCCATATAATCCATTCTTACAGGTCTCTTTTTCGGCCTTTTGGCCAGTATCTTCTCTTTTAGAGTAGTACTTAACCCTATTTTGCTGGATGCTGAAAGTCCTGGGTGCACAGTTTATGGATCTAGTGATGCTACTTGGAAGTTCTGGAGTGCTTTGTAGCTGGGGGTGGAGGGGGCAACATGATACTAAAATCTGCTTAATCATGTTCTGACCCATCCATGCATGTATCCATTTAAAGCATGCCATGAAAGAACTGTATTTTAATTTGTGTAGCAGCTGAGGTGTAGCTCATGCTAATGTTTATGTATCTTTTAGCTGTTTCCTGCTTTTATTTGCTGTGCCTGCTGTTGTCAAAGACACCCTTACATTAGAAGGGGCAGTGTTAGGTATGAGCTGGTTTCTGCCACCTTGACCTCAGTCAAGGATTGGTACCTGGGTCTGACTGTCAGCATAGACATAGCTTCTGGTGCTTACTACAAACAGAATAAAATTTCATCATTCTCAGTGGATTTCAAGAAAATGCTGCTTAACTGACTTCTCAAACACTTACTATTTACTTGCTCTTACAGGGAAAATTACCTGTGGTGAAAGGCTTGGTGAAAGGTTTGAGAATGGCCTAAGGATGACATTCACATCATGGGGGGCTTTCTGTGTCAGAAATCCACGTCCTGTTATCCTCTTCTCTGTAGTCTTCATTGCAATGTGTTGCTCAGGCTTTGTATATGTTAAAGCAACTACAAACCCTGTAGATCTCTGGTCAGCTCCAAGCAGCCAAGCTCGCAAAGAGAAGGAGTACTTTGACACGCACTTTGGGCCTTTCTTTCGTACTGAACAACTTATTATTCAAGCGCCAAACAGCCATCCAGACACCTATTCGCCTTACCCATCAGGAGCAGATATACCTTTTGGGCCTCCACTTACCAAAGAGATTCTCCATCAGGTAATTGGGACTTTCCAAGAGCAAAGATGTAAACATACCTAACAGGTATAACCATATGGAGTTGGCTTCCATCTGTAATGCCATGTGTCCATCAAGACAATCACTAGATACTCATATTAAAAATTCTAGTCTTACTAGAAAAGGTTTTCACTAAAAACCTTTCTGTTAGAAGTAGACTTGTAAGCTAAGTTCCAGTAAGCATTCTTGGTGTGAACATGGAAGTAATAGGCTTAGTAACATGCACTTATTGATGTGTGCCACTGTCCCTGGAAACTTACAGGATTATTGCATGTACTTAAGTTCTGTCTTGCAAGGAAAATGCTTTCTCGTGCTGCTCTTAAACTATGGTTTGGTTTGTTTTTTCAAGGTACTGGATTTGCAGGATGCTATTGTCAACATAACTGCTTCTTTTGACAATGAGACTGTAACGCTGAAAGACATTTGCCTGGCTCCTCTTGCTCCCTACAACAACAACTGCACTATACTGAGTGTACTCAACTACTTTCAGAACAGTCATTCTGTTCTAGATCATGCTATTGGGGACGAGTTCTTTGTCTATGCTGACTACCACACTCACTTCTTATACTGTGTTCGGTAAGCAGTTTGAAAAAACGTGTAATTGTACTGTAGGCCAACTAGGTCTTTGTCTTGCAGGCAAACAAAATTAGCTACCTCTCACTCCCCCCTTGAACTTTTTCTTATTCCTTTTCAAAAAAATTCACAATACTATGTAGAACTGCAGATTAGTATGGGTTGCTTGTGTTTCTGTGTCTTAGTACTTCAGCAGGAATTATGTTTTGATCAGGTTTCCAGTTGAGCTTGGCTTAGGGTAGACACTGGCTCTGGTTTAGCTTAAACATGTTTCAAACAGTTCTGAGAAGTAGAGTTCTGTAACAGAAGACAGTTTCTAAACTTTCATTTCAGTTTATAGTTCAGTTGGGTAGAAGCTACTTCTTGCCTTAAAAGCTAAAAGGAAGACACCTTTAAAACTGTATTTAAAGTCAAAGCAAACATAGCACAAGGGCAATGTATCACTAGCAGTCTTGTCTCGTTTCTCTCTTGGTAATCAGTTATAATGCAACAGCTTTTTTACTTTTGTCCTGTGGTGCTGTGCCTCAGTTATCAGGCAGAAGCTAACGGTTATTTATTGCTGGTGGTCTTTTTAGGGCTCCAGCATCACTGAACGACACAAGTTTGCTTCATGATCCCTGCTTAGGAACATTTGGTGGACCTGTATTTCCATGGCTGGTGTTGGGAGGATATGATGGTAGGTGTCAAAACAGTATTGTAGTTTTAAATCTTCAGAGTACATACTTGTGTGCTGTCTTTGCACTAAAGGTGCATTCTCATTTAACACAGATGTTTAAATGCACTCCAGAGAAACTGGAGTTTTGTTAAACTTTCTGTAAGTAAGGATATTCTAAATAACTTTTCAGTAGATAAATGCTGAGATTGGAGGCAGATTACTCTAGAAGTGCAAAATGCAAGCAGTCTATTACTAGAACCTACTAGCTCTGTTGACAAGTATGCAAATATTCAGTCTGCTTTGGGCCTGCTAAAGGATCTCTTTCTGGAGACTAGATAAAGATATGAAGTATCTCAAGTTGATATGCTGGGATGTGCATGTATTTTGCTTTTGAGTTAGAATACTAAGTTTTGTCACTGATCTTATAAAGCAGTTAAGAAAAGATTAAGGTGTTTGTAAAGGAGATCCTTCCATAATTAGGCTGAAGCCAGAACATTGTTCAAGCAATTCATGCAACTAAATACAACTTGATAGATACATCAAACACCAATGTACTAAAACAGCCTTTGAAGGCAGGCACTTCTTGATTAAACTGTAGGGTTTAGTATTTGCTTTGAGTAAAATCTAAGAATGCAAGAGGCACATTAAGTATTTGGGAAACTACATCCTGTTTCTCATTAGATGGAAAGTCATAAGTACTGGTTATATAGTAGCCCCTTGTCTAACCATGCAACAACTTAATATCAGAGTGCCATGAACATGGTAAAAAATGAATAATTACTTTTGAATACAATCTGGAGTGCTTATCAGCTTCTGTTCTTACTTCAGTAGTGTGTTTGAGAACTCAGTGTTGTTAAACAGATTGCATTTGGAGTTGTAGGGATGGGATTGCTTTGGACAATACTAATTTTAAACTTAATTGAACCTGCCTATACTGGAATGTAAGCTCCATTTCATAAAGCCTGACAATTTTTTTCCTAATCCATAGACGATAACTATAATAATGCTACAGCTCTTGTTATTACTTTTCCTGTCAACAACTACTACAATGACTCAAGAAAGCTAATGAAAGCCTTGGCGTGGGAAAAAGAGTAAGTAAGCTTCCTGTATTCTGAAATGCATACGTTACTTAAAGCAGCTTTAAATGTAGATACATTAAAAACATCTGTACTGTACTGGCAATTTTTCAGTATAACCACAGGGATGTTTTGAGAGGCAGCAAAACAGGTTAAGGACAGACTATACTGGTCATAAGACTTTATCTGGCATACTTCATTTGCTTTGAGAAGATTGGTTCTACTCTTGTCAGTGACTGTCTAGTAGTACTTGCTGATATGTAACTTTAGAAAGGATTTGATATATTTTTACTTTGGCTAGAATTACACAGGTAAGACTCTTCAATCTACTGGACCATTAACAACCAGTGGAAACATCCAGTGTTATCCTATAATTCTTAAAGCTAAATTTTTAAAAACATCTTCCAGATGAGGATCTAAAGCTTTCACACCCTCTATCATCTTGAAGAGCTGATGTTGGCTTACACAGGCCAACTGTTCTGGCTAACAGTTCAGATAAAAAATACTGTACTAGAAAGTCTGAGACTAAGTACATGTATAGAGTCTACTTGTGTCACAAGCAACTCCCTTCAGTTAGGGGAACTGAAATAAGGGCTAATAAATTTTTCAAGTATTGTAAGCAAGGTGCAGTCATATTTCATGTGTGTACTTCTAGGTCAAGCTTTGAGGCAAATTGCACTTACACTTTGAAATGGCTTATGCAAGATAATCTGATTGTCCTGAAACTCTACAGAGAACATGGAAAGTGTTTCAGCATAGTGTATTTCTAGTGCTTGGAGCAGATTTCTAGGGGTGTGTAGCCAGCAGCCCTCTTTGAGAGACCTTCCTCATTTTTAAAAGTACTGTCTGGCCACAGTGCACTCTTGTACCACACAGATGCTTTAAATTTGCCTTCACAGACTTCCAAGTATTTCTAAAACAAAATGGTTTATCCTTCAAATTGTGACTGACTTTTTTTTTTTTTAGGTTTATTAACTTTTTGAAGAACTATGATAATCCAAACTTAACTATATCATTTTCTGCTGAACGGAGCATTGAAGATGAAATCAATCGTGAAAGCAACAGTGATATTGGCACTGTGTTGATAAGCTATATTGTAATGTTTGTGTACATCTCCATAGCTTTGGGACATATCCAGAGCTGTAGAAGACTGCTGGTATGTGTATAGTTGTCATTGCTGTAAGCACTGAAGCAACAGCTTGCTGACTAGTTTTTCTTAGTTTTAAGTGACTTAAATATTTTTGCAGAATGCTCGTATTCAGTCTTGTCCTAAAGCATTGAGTCAGTCCTCCTTGGGCAGAAGCTAGGGGGAGCATTGTCCTTGTCACACTTGACAATTCATGTGTGCTTCATAGCCTCAGCTAAGTCTGTTTTCACTTGAAATGCACAGTTAACTTAAGTTTTAATGCTTGTAGCTTCAAGGTTTTTTCTATATATGTGGATCTTCAAAAGAACCAGAAAAGTAAGCTTTCTACTAACTACACTAAATGTCAGAATGCTTTTTACCTTTGCAATAATCTGTCCTTTATGATGATGCTGGTTTTGTTGACAGTCATTACAAATTTTTTAGGTGGACTCAAAGATCTCCCTGGGCATTGCAGGCATCCTGATTGTACTGAGCTCAGTGGCATGTTCTATCGGCATTTTCAGCTACTTTGGAATCCCACTGACACTGATTGTGATAGAAGTAATTCCCTTCTTGGTGCTGGCTATTGGGGTAGACAACATTTTCATTATAGTCCAGACGCTTCAGGTATGTATTCTTTCATATGAACTCTTCTAAATGTAGGCTGTTAACTTGCAGCAGAAAGGCTTCTTCATTCCAGTGCTCAGCCCAGTTTGAGCAGCTATCGACTCTCACAGGATATCTAGCAGTCTTGAAAAGAGCCAAGATTTTATGTATATTCTTCCCTGCATTGTGCATGCCCCCACCCCACAAAAAAAGTAAAATTAAAATACCTGCGTTTTCTTACTGCTAGTTGATATCAGGGTTATTTAACATAGTTTCTCTGGTCTACATACTAATGATGTACAAATGAATAATATTTTTAACATCCTTCTCTGGTAGTTGTAGAACTTGACTGCTATTTTGATCACTTGTACTTTTAGTGTATTGTGAGCAGTAATCATGGACTAAACTACATGCTTCAGACCAGGGACTTCTGACACTAAGTCTTAGTGGGTAATCAGCTTTCTAATTTGACAGGCTCAAATAACCCACTGAAACTGGCACTGCCTCTGGTAAGTGTGTGGGTTTTGGCTGAAGTACTGAACTTAGTACTGTATCTTAAGTTTGAAGCAAGGCAACAGGGGATGTTCATGCTGCTTTTGTATTGGGGAATCTCTTCTTTCTTTAACTCGCATTAATGCAGTGAAAATGATAAAAGATAGTTTTGGATGTTTGAAAGTTTGGGGTTTTTTTTAAGCCATATGAAAGACTTTCTGAATTGTGTGCTTCCTAATTATAATAAATTATTGCCTTTAAAACAGAGAGATGAGCGCCTTCAGGGTGAAACTCTGGATAAACAGATTGGCAGAGTCTTGGGAGATGTGGCACCCAGTATGTTTCTCTCATCTTTTTCGGAGACTGTGGCATTCTTTCTTGGTAAGACTTCTTTAATACTTGAAGATAAGGGCCTTATACATGTATGCTGCAAGAATAAATGCAAAACTAGAATATAGAAACAAAGCAAGAATTTGTAGAGGAAGTTTATCTTAGTTGTTCATTGCTGTAATCAAGTTTACTTGCCCTCTGCTGAGTATAGTTTTTTTAGTATTTTAAGAGACTGACACAGTTAAAAAGATGCAGTTCTGAATTTGTCAGGCTCTTCTACTTGAATGTCTGGAGGTTTTACTGATTTGTAGTGATGGTCAAGTCCAAATTTGACCTTAATATATCAAATATCAGGGTGTACTAGCTCCTACATCATATTCAGTCACCTTGCCCCTGCTTGGAAAAACACCCCTATGGCAGATTATGTTCAAGGCTCACTCTTGCAGTATGTGTTAGAGGCATATCTTATGTTGTTACCCTTCAAGTATAAATTGGCCGTCTTTAATAATGAACTTATTTACTTGGAATGTAATTAGGCATTGGTTCAACTTGCATTGAGTGGCTTAATATTGAAGCAAGATTTTGCTTTACAGCATTCTTTAACCTCTTATGCAGCCTGCACAAGACTAGTAACTTTGGAATTGAGAAATGTCTTAAAGCTAGTCACTTCTTTGCACAGCCTTAATGCTGTCAAACAGGTCACAGGCAACAGTTGTAGGCAGGTTCATATCAGCTGTTTTCTTTACTCTGAAGAGAAAAGCTCATTGTCCTGCTAACACTTAAATTGGATATCTGTCTAGAAAATGCTCATGCATTTCTGAGAGAAGGGAGATTTCTTGTTTAACAAACTGGGTCACTTCCTTCAGGGACACTGTCTACGATGCCAGCGGTTCGCACATTCTCCCTTTTTGCTGGAATGGCTGTGCTCATAGACTTTATTCTTCAAGTCACTTGCTTTGTAAGTCTCCTGGGCTTGGATATTAAGCGTCAAGAGGTGAGTATTAAATGCACTTGTAAATGCAGTGTGATACAGATGGCATCTTTTGCAGAACTACTAAATCTGGCATTAATCAATTTTCAGAGGAATAGACTGGATATTCTGTGTTGCATCAAAAGCAATGAAGAAATGAGTGGAGCGCAACGTTCTGAGAGCATCTTATTTCTGTTCTTCAGAAATCTGTATTCTCCATATCTGCTTAAGGATTGGATGAGACCAATAGTAGTATGTATACTTTGTGTGCAATAAGCAGTCATCTAAACTTGAGCAAAAGCATAATGAGCCTGAAGGTCTTGTACTGAAGAAAAATCTTCAACACAGTGGAACAAATGAAGCTTCTAGGATTTTTGTGTTCAGCATTAGTATTGGAATAAACTTTTGTAGCTGCAAGGGTATTTCTAGTAAATAAGAGGCTTGGCCTTGGATTGTATAAGGCCCAGATTTGAGTTGCATTACTGACAGTCGAATCACTTTAGGCATATGTAAAAAATAAACCCATCTTGGCTCCTACACCGCGTTAATCTAGAGTGGTGTTGCTGAATCTGTGATTCACTTTGAGGTTACTGTGCTTATTTACAGAAGGTGTTTGGCATATCTTTCACTGCTGCCTTCTAAGTATAAATTTTCCGTTACGGCTGCAAAGGCAACTCTGAGTAGCTAGGTTTTACTGCTGCTGTTGTACTAAGCCTGGCTAGCATACTTAAACTAGAGCCTCTTTACCTGGTTCCTATTAACTTACTGAGTTACTTCTATTGCTTGTTGTTTCTGTACTGTTCTCACTTCCCTGTACTTGCTTTTTTTGCAGATAGCAGTGTTTGTGGGTGTTCTGTCATTCAGTACAGCAGTTATACACAATGTAGAGATTGGGCTGGATCAGTCTCTCTCAATGCCAGATGTAAGTCTTAAGATCTTGTTGCCCTTCAGCAATTTGTGGCTGAATTGAAACCTTGATATCTTGCTGTGCTACCTCAACATTATGTAATAGTAACTCAAAACTTTCCCTTTAAGGACTCCTACGTAATGGATTACTTCAGCCAGCTTGGGAAGTTCCTGCATGCAGGTCCTCCTGTCTACTTTGTCTTAGAAGAAGGGCACAACTACACCTCTTTGGAAGGGCAGAACATGGTGTGTGGTGGAGTGGGATGTAATAATGATTCACTTGTCCAGCAAGTCTTCAATGCTGCAGAAATTGGTAGCTAGTAAGTCTTTCATGCTTTTCTCTGCATAGTCACGTGGAAGAGATGTAGCTGACCAGTGTGTCCTTTTAATTTAGTTCAGGCTCAGGTGTTGATTGTACAAACTGACACAATTGTACTTGCCTTCATACTGTGGTTTTGGTGGGTGGGGTGGGGAGAAGCTTTGGCAGTCTCCTAGAATGAGGATTAAAACTGTCTGGACTGGTGGGATATATTGAGGTAGCTGGCTTTGGAACACAGGCTTGATCCTTCAAGAAATCTGGGAACGGGAGGAAGAAAAACTCATTAAAACCTCTGTGGTTAAGCTCTCCTGGAAAATGGATTGCATGCTCAGCTTCTAAACTTGGTGGATAAAACTAGGCTAGTCTAGCAAGGCTAAACAGGAATTGTATCTGGAGTTCAGTAGCTAACAACTGAAGAAAGTCTCTTCCTGATCCCTTCCACTGTAGTTCAGTGGTTTTGCTTCAGCCTAACTGAAGGAGGAGCCTTGCTTGAAAACTGAGGCAACAATATCTGGAACAGGATGGGCATAGAGGGAAAAGAAAAGCTGAGCTTGGCAGTGGAACTTGAATGCAAGGAGGAAGCTCCTACTGTTGGGTAGCTGCAGTGTTATAAGCAAGACTGGCTCTTGGATTGGGGTACTGGAGCAGGGGACTACATGGAAAGCTAAGTAGCTTGGACCAGAATGAGTTGACATGGTGTAGGCCAGCACTGGAGAGATCAAGAGATGTGTTCTGGAATTAAACATAAAATTACTGATGATGGATATATTACATTGTTTTATTAGCACGAAGATAGGCTATGCCCCATCGTCCTGGATTGATGACTACTTTGACTGGGTGAAGCCACAGTCATCCTGTTGCAGAGTCTACAATACCACTGGACAGTTTTGCAATGCTTCAGGTATTAGCATCCATCTTGTTGCTAGGGGATTAACTTGGTTTATAAGTTTCATAGCCAAAATGCTTTATTGTGGTATGAGTCAGATGAATAGCTTTACTTACTGTGAGCAGTCACCTCTTGAGTTGCCCTCTAATTTTAAACTGCTGTTTGAGTCAAATGTTCTGCTGGAATGCTGCAGGTGGAAGACAGCCTATCTAGACAACCAATGTAATGACTATTCAAAAAGTAACTTGTAACAGTTTTGACCTCTGCTTGTTTCATTAGAGCACACAAACTTAGTGCTCTGTCTTTGTTCAGACCCTTCAGTTTGGTATAATTCTCATTGGGTCTAATGTAGATAGTGCACAAGTAACTGAGTTCTCTAGTAGCCCTTGCCTTAGTAGTAACAAAAAATAAAGGACTATAAATTTTATACAAAATTTCAGGGCTGATCAGTAATTTCATCAGCAAAAATGCCTTTTTATGGAATTGTGTCCTGTAGTATTGCAAGTCAGAAGTTGCTAGTGTTATGACAAAGAATACTTGATCCTATAGCTGACCTTCTTCCTGTATTTCTTCAGTCACAGATCCATCCTGCACTCGTTGTCGGCCACTGACTCAAGAAGGCAAGCAGAGACCACAGGGCAAAGACTTCATGACATTTTTGCCAATGTTCCTATCAGACAACCCTAACCCTAAATGTGGCAAAGGGTAAGAGCCATATTCTATATATCTTGCTTAGACCAGTATGTCAAAGATACTTGCTCTGGAAGTGTGACTTTTTTTACATCTGCAAGGTTCGATATCTAATGTCCTTCTAAAAGTAATACAAAAATTGACATCTTACCTGTTCTATAGTATTTTCTGGAACAGAATTGGGAAAAGAAATGCATCATCAACTAAATGGAACAGCAGCTTTCCTCTGTACAAAAAGAAATTACTTCTGTAGTCAGTTTCTTCTAGTATAACCTGTGCAATCTTGAAATGTATTGTGCTCTGAAGCTTTTTTCAGTTTTGGAAACTCTTAAAAACAAGATTAGAAGTTATAAAAGCTAATAAATTTGAATGGTTGTCACTGACATTTTATATGTCAATGTTATATGTTTATATAGGGGACATGCTGCATATAACTCTGCAGTCAACTTTATACACAACAAATCTGATGTTGGAGCTACTTATTTTATGACATACCATACTGTACTGAAAACATCATCTGATTTTATTGATGCTATGAAGAAAGCTCGGGTTATAGCAGATAACATTACTGAAAGCATGGACATCAAAGAGAAGAACTACCGGGTGTTTCCTTATAGGTATGCTTGGATCTTTCTTGCCTTAGTGACAAATATGCAACTTGAAGAACTGAGAAAAGGTACTGGCTAATAACATCCTAGACTTGAGTCTTCAGGTTTTGTCTAACAGGAGGTCATATAGAGATTCTGGAATATCTAGTAAAGCCTCAAAAATGCAACTTGGATCACAGCACTAACTTTTTACTGTGGTCGATTCCTAGCTTAAGTCAAGAAACCTGTCCTCTGCTACAAAGGTAGCTCTGGCTTCAGCTCTGGCACTTCCTAGCTTTTGTAGTAGGGTTAATAGTTCTAATTTAAGCAGATATGTTTACCTGAGTCATTGCAAGCTGTAACATGAATGTATTGTATTGCCTTCAAACTTCAGTTATTCAACTTAAAGTAAAGGCAGCAGTGATGCAAGTATTAGACAAGCAGTACTTGGTAAGATTAACATACTAAAGACTCTGTATAAGAGTACCACAATGAAACTGAGTTGGAATTGCTATCTGTGCAACTGAAATACTAATCTCTCTGCTTCAGAGAATCCTATCTGTCCTTATGGTCTCACTGCATAATGAATCAGTTTAGACACTTGGCAGTAGTTCCTGCAGATACCACAATCCGTCTGAGGAACTACCTTCTGGCAACTACTGTAGCTGCTTATATTAAAGTGTGGGAATTACCCTGACTTCCAGATACAACCTTTATTTGAAGTGTCAGTGAAGACCTGTCATTTAATAGCCAGTGTTCGTAGGAGTCATTCCACAGATGATAGGAAGCCAGTTCCTGTTGGTGACTCCTATAAGGAGGCAACTACTTTATCCTTAGCACAGAGGCTAATCTAATATATAGCAAGGAAGATAGCTAACTATAGCTTCTCTTCTTTCCACAGTGTGTTCTATGTCTTCTATGAACAATACTTGACAATTGTGCATGATGCTATCTTTAACCTCTGCATCTCCTTGGGATCAATATTTTTGGTGACAACTGTGCTGCTTGGTTTTGAAGTATGGGCTGCTGTTGTAGTTTCAGTAACTATTGCTATGATAATCATCAACATGTTTGGAGTGATGTGGCTCTGGGGCATCAGCTTAAATGCAGTTTCATTAGTAAATCTTGTCATGGTAAGTTAACAAGACATACCCTGCCTGTTTCCAAGTCTTGAACAGTTCTGTGTGGCTTTATGTATGCTCATGACACTAAGTAGTATTTTCTACTAAACTTTGACAGGCATTTGAACAGTAGTGGAATTACCTTAATACATCTAGGTGGTGTGTAGAAAACAGGCTTATTCTGACAATTAGTGCCAGTACTGATAAGATACAGCAGCTGAACTGTAAGCTATACTGTATCTGCTGGTGGTCTCGTCTTCTGCAGCAACAGTTGTATTGTTACTATATAGCCTAGGTGCTGTTGCACATCAACAGAGGTTGTTCATGCCTAAGGTAAGGATACGTAGGTTAGTGTTAAGGCTTCTGCTGTATTTGTTCTATGCAGTAGATCTGTGATGTGCTAGCACCAGTATTGTTCCTGTATAAATAGATTAAACCACTTGGGCAGAGTGCCTTGGTGAAACACTCTGGAACTTAGTAACTAGTAGCTGAGTGCTGGAGCTCTGGCTTGCCTTGCTCTCGAGAGATTATTGCAGATCTGAGAAAGTTATGAGAGAGTAAACTATTGCCCCATGTTACAACTATGTGTATGTTCATGCAAGTCTACCTGCTAGGTAAGTCTAAGATTTGCCAGCTGTTACATCAGTGTTGTAAATGACTACTTAAACAGCTTGTTTTTAGGATTAAACTAAACTGTTAAACTCGGCTGAATCAAATTGGCATGTATACTCAGAGTTACTCTAAAGCAATGTTATTACAACTAGTATCTGTAAAGTGGTTTTACTGTTCAATGTTCACTGCATACACTTTATTGAAGCCCTGGGAACTGAACACAGCTGCTAGAACCTCTCTAGCCTGTCTTACAGAGTTCTGAGTAGAGACCTTAGCATTGAAGTGCTCATCTAAATGATACTTTAACATATGCTTCTTTTCATTCTTTAGAGTTGTGGTATTGCTGTGGAATTCTGTAGTCACGTGACAAGAGCGTTCACTGTTAGTACTAAGGGCAGTAGAGTAGAGCGTGCAGAAGAAGCTCTGTCTCACATGGGCAGTTCAGTAAGTATCTACTGTTTGGGGTGGGGTGGAAACCAGTAGTCAAGTTACAATGTTACAGACTATGCAGATATCCTTAAGTTCTAAGGATGACTTGGCCTTTTTTTTATTTCTTTATTCTATTCCTTCTTGGAATACTCAATTAAAACTCTTTAGAGGTCAGCCTAGGCTTCTACTAGTGATAGGGGTGATCAAGACTCAGTTTTTAGTCTGATGTTACTACTAATAGTAGAGAACAGAGCTAAAAGCTTTAACTGAACCAGTAGTTTGGATTAACCTTGAATTGTTCTGGTAAAGTTTAAGTACTTTTCCACAAACTCAAAGGTGACTACAAAAGGTTGTTCTGAATATGGGATGCAGTTGAAGCGGTGGGAATGCAAGCAGGGCTCAGTATTTAGGCAGCTCTGTCATGTCACATAGTGTAAGATAGGCAACCTGGATGGGGCTGGAATGGACAGTTCTGGCAATACATGTACTGGACCCAGATAAGGAACTTCACTGGAAGGTAACTTACTTCAGTAATGGTTTTCATCTGTATCTGCCTGAAGTAAAAATGAAACTAAAACTAGGTGGCTGTACAGATTAGAGTGGATTTTTAATTATATTGAGCTTGGCCTGTAGTGTCAGGTTTTAGTGGGACCAAGAAGTTGAACTCTTCTCACTGAGTAGGTCTTGGATGTGGTTCTAAGGTAAGGAGGTATACTGTGTATAGGAGCCTCAAACTAAATAAGAATTTCAGCCAACTGTTAAATACTTAAAGCAAATGGATTACATAAAGCCCTACTTACCACTTTTTTATTGACAGGTTTTCAGTGGTATCACACTGACCAAATTTGGAGGAATTGTAGTACTGGCTTTTTCCAAATCTCAAATCTTCAAGATATTTTACTTCAGAATGTATCTAGCTATGGTTCTGCTGGGAGCAGCACATGGATTAATATTTCTTCCAGTTCTGCTTAGTTACATAGGTAAGACATGACAAGTCTGCTCTAAAACACAATTCAAACAAAAACAGCTGGACACCTTCTCTCCACAATATGGAAAGGATCACAAAGATGTAAAGCAGTTCCTGAATGTGCCTCTCTGTCATGCCAGTAGCTGGTCTATTGGACAGCAAGGGTTGACTGGTGGCAGTACAAGCCTGCTGTTACAGGCATGCTGAACTGAAGCAACCACAGCCTGCCCTGTGGCTGTGCTGTCCTTCATGGACATGGCTGCCTAGGCCCATGTGGCCCAACAGACAGCAGCATGATTGTTTCTAAACCTGGGGACAGGATGGTGGGTGGAAGCAACAAACCTGCTGTAGGACTCTGTTCCTGCATTTGCAGAAGCAATCTTGCTTTGCAGTAAGGATGGTCCAAACACTGTCCTCTTGAACTTGGAAATTCAGGCCTATGGTATAGTTCTTAAAAGCAGATTTTAACTGAGCCTGAACTAAGGGGTCTAAGATTGATGGTGACAACTATTAACAGCCGAGCAGAAACATGCTTCATCAGTGTTAAGCTGGACATAGACAACTAAGATCATGCATGCTTCTTGATGACTAACTGATCTGCTGTAATGTTGAGACTTTGAAATAACTCTGTTTTCTCTTGCTCAGGCCCATCAGTAAATAAAGCTAAAACTCATGCTGCACAAGAGAGGACCAGAGGTACAGAACGGGAGAGACTCCTCTACTTCTAGTTTTTAACAGTGTTCAGTGGACTCCATGAGCTGTGGCTTAAGAACAGTTGGGCCTAAGAACTGAAGTGCAGCAATGTTCTACGACTATCACGCTGTAACCACCACTGACTTGACTCCTGCACAGATTTAACTAGAAGATATCAGCTGCAGCTTTGGACACAGCTTTAAACTCAGGAAACGCTATGTGTGGCTCATGTAACAGTATTACTAAAACTAGGTGTGTTAACAAGAATACTAAACCACTTCTGTTTTCAAGAGGTTGCATCTTTTTCTTCTAGAAACCTAAACCAGCTCTATTGCAAGTTGAATAGCTTTTTTCTGTGTCAATGAAACAGATGAGGTGTATGATGAGAATGGACTGCTAAACCACTGACACTAATTTTAAATGCAGGTCAATGCAATTTTTGTCTCTATTTTTAGGGGAAGCCATCACAAGTTGTAATATTTTTAGTACTATTTGCCAAAATGTCTTGTATATACTTTATTATAAAATAGTAATTTTGTAGTTCAAAAATCTACTTAAATGCAATAAATTAAGTTTATACATTTCAGTGGAAGAGTCTTTCAGAACGTTGTGGGCTTCATGAGAGCTTGTTCTCCAAAAACTTGTTTGAAGAAGGTGACATGTTCTTCACAGTGCTCACCTGGTGGGGGGGACAAAATAAAAGTTAACTTTAAAACTTTAAAACTGCAAAGTAAGATTGTGTAGTTACACTTACCTCAGTTAATAAGTACTAATTCTTATCTCTAATGTCTTTGAGTAAAGGAGTTTAACAATTTTAAAGCAGTGGATTACTAAGGTGTATCTCCAGTCCTGTGACAAGTATTCTTGTGGTGAAGCAGATGTTTGGTCTAGTTCCTTTATCTAACCAGCAGATTCATATCCATGACAGTTCCTTACTGTCAAGATGTAAGATCTTGGAGTGGGATTCTGTGCCTACAGACTATCTGGTGATTATGAACATGTTGCTGGTGGAAGCAGTTTAGCTTGGTTTTTAAAGTAAGTGGAACCGTAGTATAAAACGGGCCTTGAATTTTTGTAATCTGTGGAAACAGGCAACTGAACTCAAAGGTTTCTTGATCCAGTTTCTGGCTTCAGGAGAAAGCATGAATTGGAGATAATGGCTCTGCTAAACTAAGCAGTGCAAGCAACTGCAAGCCAAACAGGTTCACTTAATTTGCAAGTTCCTGTTTGGCTCAGTCTCTTTACTCCTGGTTGCAGTATATGGGGGGGGCAACACAAGTTAACTTTGGAACTATATTTAAAGGTAAGTCTAAAATACAGGCTAAGATGCATGAAGAGTTTTATAATACAGACTCAACTGGATTGGAAGTAAAACAAGTCTTAGTTCAGTTTGCACAACTGAGTACCTTGGTCTAACTGCTTATTGCTTACCTGGTGTGAAACTAGGGTTTCCTCGTAACCGCTGATTTCTTTGTTCAAAGAATCGGAATATAGTATAGAAAAGCATGTCATCTTCTGCTTGTTTTGCTGCATCAAGGAATTTGCGGGCTGAAATGCTGTCGTGTCCTCCAATACCCCTGATGAATCTCAAGGCAGCCAAAACTTGGTGTTTGGACAACAGAACTTCCACTATTTCATCATTTGCTGTGGAAAGTCTCTGTGAAGTCAATCACAGCTGTAAGACTATGCTTCTAACAAATGACTGAGATACTAGCTAGTCACTTCAAGCTTGGTTGGGTAAGCTGTTTGACAAGTCTAACCCACATGTGACACTGAGCTACTATATAGTCTGAAATGCTTACCTTTAACATGTCCAGAGAGAGCTGATGTGCAGGAGGGTAAATGCTTTCCAAGGATAGTAACAGACAAGCCTAGGGCAAAAGTAGAAATAACCTTAAAATTCTGAAGACTTCCTACCTGCATCACTACCTTATTGAAGCAACTTGTCTCACATACCAAAGGCTTTGAGTCACTGAGCACATGGTACTGCAGAAACTGATGGAGCATGTAGAACAAGTTGTGTTGAACAAGGGTTTTGATGACCAGCTCATACAAGTAGTGCTGTGAATGCAGGAAGACCACCATCAAAGGTATGTCTCAATACCAGTTTTTACAGTCTAGAAAGTAGTATTGTATAGGACTTAAGACACCTGACCAAGACTGGTCATGTAACTTCATGGATTGAGGTGATATACTTGGCATGTAAGTACTTTACCTGAACTGCAATCTGGAACTGGTTAAGTGAGCGAATGTATTCCATCAAGACTGCTATAGTGAACTTATGAGGTGCTTCCTGGACAAGAACAAAGTGTTAGGTGGAACTTGCATAGCTTCCTCTGTTAATGATAACCCCATAAGAATGGACATCAAAATGCTGTCAATAAAGTCTTCTACAGGTTATTTCAAGTGGTCAGCTTAAGTTTACAGCTTTGAAACTACTACCAAACTAGCACTTAAAATTAACTTACCTTCTTCTCTGTAAATACAGATAAAACATGTGTGTACATGTCAGACTGGTCAATAACTGCTTGAGTGCGGACCGGACGTTTCAGGAGTGGATTACTTCTACTCAGGCCTGCTTCTACCACCTACAGGAAGAAAGCCTTTTTTTAAAAAAAATCTGTAGTGTTGTGCAGTACAGTTTTAGTCAGTCTTATCTGTACAGAGACTTGTTTTCCACTTAATGTAATTATAAACATGCTTTGCTACAGACCAAATTCACATCTGTGGTCATGTTACAGTAGATGCATTCCATTCAGTGTGGGCTTTCATACTTAAATTTAAAACTCATTTTAAAAGTTATATAAAAGTAGCTGCCATTATATGCCTCAAAGCCAGGAGATGAATCAAACTTACTATGTTGACACAGTTCCTCAGCTGTAGAAGGATTTTTAGAATGTGTACTATGCAAGTTACATGTTTGAACTTGGTATTTTAACAGAAGTAATTCCAAGATGCATTAGGAGGGCTGCTTATGTTGTGCACTGGTACAGTGTGCCATGAAATCAGTGCTTTGGAAACTACAGTTACAGATGCCAAGTTGCTCTTTAAGCTTCTACCCTCTCTGCTTTCAAGCTCCTGGGGTATGTTACTTGTCATGCTTGAGATGAGCTATGCAGCATCTGCCACAGCAGAGTTATAAGCAGGCATCTTAGGGCACCTTGTACAGCAGGCCTTCTGTGAGCCTGAGGCAGCCAGGACCTTGGGATAGGCTTGAATTAGTCTTACGTGGATAAGATCCTGCCTTCATCATGATGCAACCTGACATGCAAGTAGTATCATCCTCTCTTTGTAAGCTGCTGTAGCTAACATGGTTTACCATAGTATAGCTTTGCTCAGCTTCCAAGTACTTCTTATATTCATGATTCAGTTTGTCAAAAACAGTTGCAATCACAGACAGGGATCCCCTTTCTGGCTCACTGAGCACTGAAAAGATAAAGAAAAAAGAACTATGAGGAGAAATAACTAGGGGCTTTAATGTTGCCTATTTCAAAAGGTGATCTCTACTCTAAACTTGATTATAAACTTTAAAGAAACACTTTCAGTTGTGTCACGTATTTTAACTAAATGGGGGGAAGTTAATTTTTTTCATGCTGTTATGTAATTCCTTTAGAAGGGTGACTGAGGGTAGCCTAGGCAAATGACATTTTACAGGACCGAGCTAGCTTCAGAGGTGACCTCAAATCTAAGAACAGCCCAGCTAACTTGCATATTTATGAACAAGCAGTATTGTACTTTCAAGAGACAAACAAATCACATGAACTTACTTTGAGAGCATACAGATAGGATAACCATTTTGCATTCTTTCCTTTGGAGAAGGAAATCCATTAGTTTTCCTTTATCTAGCAAGAGGTTAACTACAGGTTCAAGTTTCACTTGAAGACTCCAGAGGTAACCTTGATTTGAAGGAGTAAAGCAAAGTGAATTGCCTTATACAGTATAGCCTAGAAATCCAGCTTTTCCACCTTTAAATGAGAACACATCTAGATTATGATTTATTTGCCTTCCTAAGTCTATGTTTTAGAGCAGCATTACCCCTAAAATGTTGTAGTAAAGATATGGTCATCCTCAGTTATCACTAACAAGAGTAGTCATCTTACAAGGTACATCTGTTTAGTGACTTTGTTTTAAGCTGCTTTGGTGCACTGAAGGTATAAACTAGCTACCCTTTGACACAGAGTACAGTGGAGTCAAACAGCTCACCACTTACCTTCACTTGCACTGATGATAATATCGGGTTGAAAGACAATCCAAGAAGAAGAATCTAACTGTTAAAGTTCTAACATCTATATTAACTTTGATTCTAAACTGTTGCTACTAAATTCATATTACTGTACTGAAGCAGATCCCATTAACATGCTTTCATTCACTGTCACCTTTTCTTGTAAGGTCTTTGACCATATTCTTGGAATTATATCTTTAATTTCATGGTGTACCTATTCAGTAATTTCATACATGCATCTCAGATGACCAAGAAATGTGATACTGTATTGTACTAGACTTCTGTATTTACAACTCCATGAAAGCATTAGTCTCTTATGAAGCATACTATTTTGTCTTGCAGTAAATATGCATAATCAGCTAAAGCTGGATGGACTTAACAGGTCAAGGTAACAAATGCTACCTTCTTCCATGGTTGGTACATAGAATGAGGCTTCAGTAAGACTCTTGCACTTTTAGAGTATTTAAAGGATACAGAGTTTACATGGAACAGGAGACTGACTCGTCACAGAGGCTGGACCTGCAGAAAAATTAACATTAGGTAAAGAATAATAGTACTCTGGCAGCTCTCCTACACAAACAAAATACAAACTACAATCTTACACTGAAAAGACAAGTATGGACTGTAACATGTCTAGCAGTCCTACAGCATGCAAGCAAAAACAATACACTCATTTGTGTAGCCAGCTCATCTGTAAAGAAAACCTGACACTGTGAGAAGGCAAATTCTTCAAACCATGACTGTTTTGTTTTTCAGCTGAGTGAAATCAAGCATGCAGAAGTATTCCATCTCCAGTACTGTAATTCTAAATACATAGACTCCATTTGCTGTATTTACATACAATCACTTCAGTGGCTTTTTAAGAAAGACTGGGTGGTTGTACTTTCTGATCCTAACCTTTGTTTAATGCAAACCTCCACCTGCAGATTTATCAGTCATACTTGTTATTAGCAACTTCAAAATTCAGATGTTAAAGAGCTTTTAAGGTGCAATTATTCCTACAGAAGCATCTTTTTCTTCTATGAAGAGAACCACACTGCTTTGCCCTATGCTAGTGGAACTATGTTCAGACTATTTCTAGCTTCTTCCAGATGGAGGGTAATTATCTGTTACACTTCTAGGACAAGACAACAGAAAGATAATCCAAGAAGTAGAATCTAAGTGTTGAAGTCCTAACCATTGATCTTAGCATTGCTTCTCAACTGGTCCTAAACTTGATTCTAAGCTTGGATTGTCTTTAACCCTCTTTGTGTGATCCAAGAAGTTAAATAGTCATGGCTTAAGCCAGAAAACCATGAAGTGCTTTTGAGTACACACACAAGCTTTTACATGTGTGATCAAAAAAAGTGTAAAAGCAAAGTACTATGGGAAGTATGCACCTTAACCAGCAACTCTTACTTTTCTGTAGTAGGTACAAGTTTGGAACACATGTTTATGCTCTATTCCTTCTTACCTTCTTTCTTCCCTCACCCTCTCCTAAATATGTATAATAATAGAAATGTTAGTAACTAGCATCCTAAAAAGAAGCATTCTTGTATGCCAGCTGTTACACTTAGATAATATTGATAACAGTGTTCAGATATTTATTATATCATAGTTCTACCTGCTACAGGTATTTGATAGGGTTGTATTGATCGAGGTGGAAGTACAAACTGATGGATGGTAGTAGACCCATCGAATTCTCCTTTTAGCTTGATGTCAAATATAACTGAAGTCTGCAATTGAGAAGAGGAAATTAGTACTCACAAATGTGAAACACTATCTGTTTACATATATTCATGCTGCTTTTCACATTTCCATCTTGTTCTCCATTAGAGTCATAAAATGGTTTGGGTTGGAAGGGATGTGCTGTGGGGTAGGGACATCTTTCACTGCATCAGGCTGCTCAAAGCTCATGACCTTGAATACTTCAAGTGATGGGGCGATCTACAACTTCCTTGGGCAACCTGATCCAGGGTCTCACTACCCTCACTGTAAAAAGTTTCTTTCTTTTATCCAATCTAAATCTACCCTCCTTTATTTTAAAACCATTGCCCCTTGATCTGTCACTACAGGCCCTGGTAAAAAGTCTCTCTCAGTCTTTCTTATGCCCCCCACTTACAAAGGATTCATATCAAATGTTCTGCTTAGTTATGGATGCTAGAAACTGTGAGGAAAATTCTGCATGTTCCTATGATATATCCTCACACTCCTACCATTCAGTCTTGTTCAACTCAGGTCACTAATGCTTCTACCCAGTATGGACCACATTTTTAGCCTTGTGGGGTGGAAATTAGCTTCACTTTCAGTGCTAATGAAACATGACTTCAGTTACTGGTGTCTACCCTATTCAGTCTGATTTTGTTTTCTGTGCTTATATGGTCCTGTTTATAGCTTGACTAAAATGCTGCAGAATAAATGCTCTGGGTTAAATGCTAATGTGTAGAATTCACATGAATTATAACCAAAACATCAACTAATCATCCTAATGAGATAAGATACCCCAGTTCTTGAGGCTGCCCAAGAGAAGATAATATAAGAAGCCAAAGCCTTTCCACAAGTTAAGAGCAAAGTACCACTTTAGCCTTGCTACTGAGACTACAGACAAGCAAGTTTTACCTGTGCTACTGTATGTACAAGATCATTTTTGTTCACAGAAGTTTTTGCAGATCCAGGCCTTCAAACTAAAGGAGCATAAGTTTGTGTCATAGAAACATATCATTCAAATGTTTGCAACATGAGAAGTTCCCAGGATTAATAATTTAGTATCCAATTTAATTCTACCTCTTCATATAACACCTTAAAAGCATACACAGTGCAGCAGCAGCGTATCACAGGAAACTAACAAGAAGAAAAATAAAAGCGTATGAAAAAACAAGCATTAGCAACAGCCCTGATTAAGTATTAGCCCAACAACATAAAAGGATAACTTTGAATCTCTTATACCCTTATGGTTTTGTTCCTGCAAATACTCTGGCTTTTGGCAAAGCTAAGCACATGCAAAAATATTTTCTAGAGTGAATAGGCATCATTAGTAAAATCTGCCCATAACTTCTAAAATTTAAGGCACAACATAATATAAATAAATCATACCTCAGTATCCTGATGATGTACTACCACCAAATTATCCACAACATTCAGTGCAAACTTTCCAGTTCTGTTCAGTTTTAAAATGTGTGTCTTCTTACAGGAGCCCTCTCTACAGAAACAGATGAGAACTTGTCAGTAAGCCTGTTTAAACTAGAAAGGCAGATGTCTCTTACACACCTGTGAATTGCTACTCATGTTCTTCATTCTTCTCTCACCTTGGTAAGTGATAGAGGACTACTTCTGCTCCTGTACTATTGGAAGTCCTTGAGTGGTGCCTCAAATAGAGAACATAAAGCTGCCCATATCTAATGAGACAACAGGATTAAAGTAGTATTTTCAAATAAGAGCTCTACCAGTCTGTTAGAGCCATACCTTTTATCCTAAAAGAACATATGTGAGATTATCCAAGTCAAGTGATCAATTAATTAAAAGTGAAAGACTAAAACAGCTCTCTTAAGTCATAACGCACAGCCAATACTCATGCAAGTTAGGCATCTAAGAACAACTCTATCAACATTATCTGTTCAAAAATGAAGTAATCTCAAAATTTCTCTACTAATCAAGAACAATTTAATGTAAGACTTCTCAGTTAGCTTCCCCTCTCCACCTTGACCCAACAGAGTTGTTTAGATACTTTGTTCAAGGCAGTAACTGAAGCACTTTAAACCAGTAGTACTGCTAAAACAAGAAACAAGCACAACCATGTTAATGTTCTTGTCGTTTCTCAGCATTCCCAAACTGTCATACCAAGAAAGACTTGATTAGTTAGATACATACATTGTAGCCATAGCAATATCTCTTTCAGAAAGGCTGAGCTTGGAGGACTTGGGTGCTGCAGGTAACTCAATTTCAAATTTTGATAGTTTTGACATTGTTCCACTCTGTTAAACAGCAAAAAAACCCAAAGAAATCCATTGTCAAGATCTGAAACAGAAAGGTCTCAAGTAACCTTTAATCAAACACTGCATCAATAGCACCTCCATGAGGTGAAGAATGGTGACAGCCGAAAAGGAAAACAAAAAAGGGTTTGACACTTTATTTCCTACTGGGATGCTAAACACATACTTCTGGTATTACAATTTTAGCAGCTTTAAAAATCTTAATTTTTTAACATCAGCTTCAGCTAGCAAAACATTTCCATTTTAATTAAGACAAATTTGTATGCAGATCCCACTTACAATTGGCCTGGAGATCTCAAACAGCAGTTCTCTTAATTTCCTTTCTATCTACCAGCAAAACATATGCTCCAACTTAAATAACTGCTTTCTGGGAAGGGGAAAACATGAGTACCTTCTACCAGTCAGTCTCCTTTTGTTCCTGCTAAGTCCAGAATCTGCCTTATACTCAGAATATCTTCTTGCTCCTGCCCAAGGTTTCCTCTCTCCTCTTCCTCTTTCACAGAGGATTTATATTTAAGCAAGTCTTCAGAGTTTCCAAAGCTTCTACTGAAATTCACTTCCCATTCTCATTAACTCATTCCTGAGTGTGAGCACCACAGAAATGTATCTTTTGCTAGAGCTCTATTTTCAAAGGTTATTTTAGTACAGTAACATTCTCAGGAAATCTTTAAGGATTACGTTCTGAACACACAAAAAAAAATTACTTAGCTTCAAACTACAACTTGACATAAAATGTAAAGGAGGGGGAAGGATGACCTAAGTCCTTAAAAAGAAAGCTGTGAGAGGCTAGTAAGTTCCACCTAGCCCCATAAGAGAACATAATTTCAGGATCCAATACAGATGCTACACAAGATAAAACCAGGAAACCCATCTGAATGAGCTGCTTTTTAATCTCTTCCCTTAGACTACCAAAGAAATCTTCCTAATCCTTTAAGAGAAGCAAGATGAACGCTGTAGTTCTTTTCCTCATTTTTAAAATCATCTTACTGCACAATTAACTTAAAACAGATCCTAGTTTTTACTAGACACTTTTTTCAAGCCAAAAAGAAAAATATTTTCCCAGTAACCTTCAAGTGTTGTCTACAGGGAAGAACACTAAGAGAAATAAATAATGTAAACAAAGCCCTCACATGCTTGGGACAATAGCTGTTTCTTAAGCACTACCTTTTTTCCTTCTTTTTCAAATTCATTCACTCACATTTGAAAAGTTATAGCTGTAAATATAAGTGGAAGGCCCTTAATTTTTCTTTATTACTGCACTACAGCGTGCAGATGCCCATAGTAAATAATATATACTTTTGTGGAAAAAAATCTGGAAGATACTTAAGTTGTCAAGTATTAGGTCACTAATTTTTTTTTCCCTTTCTCAAGGTCAACTGTCCAACATTAGCTGGACATACCTCTTTCCAAAGAGGACATAAGAAAAAGCGAACTACTTAATTTTAAGCCATCACCTAGGAAATACCTGAAAGATTTTGCTTTGTCCTTTGCTTATTGTCATACAAGGATGTGAACACATACACCTCGGAAGAAATCCAGGAAAAGCAACAGACTATTTGAGTGAAGAAGCAGCCTAAAAAATTGGAAGCATGCAAAATGAAAAGTTTGGAACATATCTCTACCTTGAAATAGAATGGCTGCAGGACATTGCCAAGGACAGTGGTTGACAGAAGAATAACAGAGCTCTCTGGACAATACATGTACCAGTTGACATTAATACTCTGATTCTTCAGAAGTTTCAAACTTCGTTTCTCTGGTAATACCTGGAAACACAGATACCAGCATTATATTACCATCAGGATTCCAACAGTACTACACAGTAGCTAGGAATGTTAAGTGAGAAACAGTTAAGTGTAAGGGCATTTACAGCACTAGAATTAAAAAAAATCAGCAACCTGACAATTACAGCTTAGGCCCAAATTTACTGTAGCTAAGGAAATGTACATCAAATCCTCCTCAAACTCTAATGAGCTGAAAGGTGCTGTCTCTTCCACCTCATCCAGATCTGTGTAGAAGTTCTGTCCACAGTGGAGAAAACACCTAGCTTGACACAACTAGTGAAGTTTCATTAAGAAGTTGTTACCTTTGCTGCCTTCACTCCCTACCTTCCTTAGTCTTTTAAGAACTAAGACAGTGTATAAATTGATTCCCTTCATTTTAAGGGCTTAAATAACTCGTCTTCAAAAACATACTTACTTGATTTGGTCCTTTTAACCTGTAGGGCTGACGTGCATAACCCTTTTAGGTGCCAAATACATTTTTCACCCTCAATCAGCAGGAAATAATGTTGCTTTTTCAGTTACTTTCTTTAGTACTAGCTATTGGTAACAGTAATTATGTGAAACACCATGTCTTGGCTCCAGGACTGGAACTCTTGGGAAGTGCACAACTTTGGAGGAAGTTTGTAATATCCCTCATCATGAATGTCAGAAAGGCCTATTTATTAATTAGATTTCTCCAAAAACATATGCAAAGGTAATTACACATAACACAGAGGAATTCGGGACAATGAGATCAACATAGGAGGAAGCTGCCAATTTGCAGAAGGGTATCACTATCTTAGTCAATTATTTGTTCTTTGCTGAATTTTAAGCATGCACATGTCCTCCCCAATGCTAATTTGTTTTGCTTGAAGTGGTATTTCACATTAGATTTAAATACACATTTCCATACAAGCCAAGAGCATCTATTAATCTAGAGTTCTCAATGCTTAATTCAGTACTCCTTTATACAGGGTCTTTGTTAGCTGTGCTATATAACCTGTTAATGATAAATTCCCTCTGCCACAAAAATGTATTCCTCTCAATGGAAAGTAATCGTAGTCTGCAAACAAAATGGCAGAATTTCTTTTTTTAGTAGTGCACTTTCTCAATTAGAGAACTAGAGGAAAGGAATTTAAAGATACTGTCACAAATTTACATTTTCAAATCTCTAAATATGTCCTATAGGAGTTATTTGTATTACCTGGTAGAATTCAATTCCTTGATCTGTGATGAAGACGATTTCTGTAGAACTTGTCCAGCAGAATCCTAGAATATTGGCATTCTTTGTCTTTTAACAAACAAGCAAACAAACACTCTTTTACTTTGAAAAATTAACTATTCAGATAAGCTAATATTACTAAATGAAGAACGCAAGACCAAAGGCAATTTAGTTATCCAGTCACTGTAGTTAATAATTTTGGTCAACTAGACACCCAGCATGCATCAGCTACTTTTATAAAGACTTCCAAAACCATGTATGAACACGACTACTCCATGACCTGAATTTTTGGCAGCATATAAGACTTACATACAGTCAAATTTTCTTTTCACCATAAATACAACCAAGTTCTTCTGGTTCAAACCATACTGCCAATTCAACCATTTCCTGACAGGAAAACCAGGTTCCTTCTGATGACAGAAGTTAAAGAACTAAGTAGAAACGTTTGCCATGACTCCACTCAGAACACTATCATAACTGCTTTGCTAGAATGATTTACTCAAACACATAATCCTAAATAATGAAACAGAGATTGCTTCAGCTTTAAAGTCTACAGGAATAAAGGAATCTGTGTAAATCAGATGTTTAAAAATTTACTTTAGCATTCTATTACCCAAAAATGTAATTTATCAGAGTTAAAAGTTGGAAAGTACCAAACAATGACAATGGTACTTGTTTCTGGTAAAATAATCATCAAAAAACTAGAAGGGTTGTTTAGAAATACCAAACCTCATATGCAAACTAGTAATAGCTTACTATCACTGATCAGTGAAACAAGGGCAAAAAAATCCACGTTAACACATCTGGCATTAGTATAATTACTGTCCACTGTTTCTATATCATCAGCACTTTTGTCTCTTCTCCTTCCCAAACCTTGACATTGTTGCATCCACAGCATTTCTAGTCCTTTGTAGGAAAGAATTAAAGTGACTGGACAGAGAAGTTTTTTATGGTATTGTTAATACCTGTTCATTTACCTCAATTCAGATAGGTAATAGTGACTACATATCTCATTTATTTCATGTTAATATTTTAGAAGGTATCTCAATTAGTTCTCTTGTAGAGTAGAGGCCACCAGCGTAACTAACATTAGAGTTTCACTCTAAGCATATAAGCTTGGGACATTTAACGTACCTTACATTCCTGTGTATATTCTAGCTGAGGGCTATCTGGAATAAAATTCAAAAAGTCCTGCAAAAACACCCATGAAGTGTATTAGCAATTATGAAGCACAGACAAGATACATACACTGATACAAGACAATAAATACTGGTTTATCAAATTATTTTGGATGACATACAGACGAGAAAAACTTGACTTAGTATATTCCACTTCACCCCTACCAGGGAATTCTTTATAGAAGTTGGCTCCCCCCCACTTTTTCTTAAGTGATGATACTAGCAAGACAACAATGCTGCCTGTTTAGCCTCTCAGGATGACAGAGGAATTTTCACTATAGGTGTTGTTAGCCACCAGACCTACTGAACATTTGTCTCGGAGGCTTCTACTCTAGTACTCTTAAGTAGATTTCGGGCTCCAATTCCCTATCTGCAGGTGTGTAGGTTTCTTACCACACTCTTCAAAGTTCTCTGCACAGCCAGTATCTTGTTCCCCAAAGAAAACTTAATGCACTTCACTTCTCCTTTGTCTTCCATCCTATACAGAAGGAAAAAGAAGTTATGGAAATATTGTCTAAAATAGTTTCTTACAGAACTCTGTAATACCCCCTCAAAAAGACAATGAGACAGGAAAAAAAGTGTAATGCAAATGCTTTTGAATTACCGGATATAAAATTCAGACTGGAAGATAATGGCAGCTCACTCTTCAGAAGTCCTGAACACATCCGTTACAGAAACATAGCTCAGATCTCACAAATCGGCACCTGAAGTTACTACAAAACCTCAACTCTGTTGGCATATGATGTGGAACTGGAAGACTGTGGAACTATGCAAACCTGCATTCTCAGTTCTGCCCAGTGAGCCCGGAGTTCTGTGACACTCACCAACATCCAGCAATCAGCTCCTTTATTTCCAGAACTACTGCTAAGTGACACAAGCCTACTCGCTTTCTCATTAGGACACATCCTCTAAAAGCACTTCTGATGTTAAAGGGAGAGTGAGGCTGTTTTCACATCATTTGAAAAAATAAAAAAAATGTATTCTTACCAAACAAGCATCAGTACAATTGGCATGAATAAGGTAGTTCTCCTTCCACTATGCATTATTAAGGTCAGACAAAGAGAAAGCAAGATAGTCAAGCAGGAAAACTGTGGAACCTCCTGAAGTTCACCGAGTATTTTCAGGTCCCTCAGGACT
The DNA here is from genome assembly GCA_026212715.1 of Elanus axillaris. Classification (NCBI taxonomy): domain Eukaryota; kingdom Metazoa; phylum Chordata; class Aves; order Accipitriformes; family Accipitridae; genus Elanus; species Elanus axillaris. Next base: position 2,979,108 of record JANZLQ010000029.1, on the reverse strand, counting down.
TGTGACAAAGGTAGTAAAATTAAAAGCCAAATAAAAATAGCAAGTTTTAGGACAGGCTCTATATTAGTATCTGACAGACCACAGTAAACACACCTCGACTACAAATTGTTTCATCCATATCTAGATTGAAGCAACCTTCGAGATAAAGAATACTTCCTTACATATGGACAAAAGAGTGCAAAGAGCCATCGTTCTTAACAGAGGCATACATAAAATAGTTTTCTAAAGACAAAGTTTAATTGAAAGTACTGTTGTCAGATTCTGAAAAAAAAAAGTCAACAAAAAATGGAAGATATAAAAGAAGACAGTTTAGATTAAGCAAGAAACAATGCAAGAAACCTACATGTAAGAAACACTGTGCTTAAATCAGAGGCATGAAATTCAGAAATTATGGTTCTCTACACATTTAAGTTTACTTCATTTCATTTAACTTGCTAAACTGCATCCTTGGATAAGTCACTGCTGTTGCAGGAATCACAAATTTGAGTCTCCACACTCTCTCACATATATAGCCTGTTTTAATAAAACACTGCTGTTAAAAAACAAAAAAAGCCACAGACTACTAACTTTCCCCCTCAACTATAAATTCATGAGGGCAAAGCATGCCACCTTAATTGCAAGATTTTTCTGAGAACAAAATCAAAAGATGATCACAGCTACTTCTAAGTTTTATGCTTGAATTACAGTAGATCAGGACTAAGTACCACATAATTTTCAGATTGCAGAATTCTATCCCAAGGCAACAAAGATGAAGGTGCCTCACCTGAAGGAAATAGGATTTCTATCCTCCAAACCTTTAACAACAACTCCTGTAGCTCCACCAGATCGAACAGCAAAAACCTATAAAAGAATTTTGAACATGTTTGTAGCTTATTCAAAATTATAACCTTAATATGCTTTTTTTTTTTTCTATAAGCCATACCTTTAATTTTTTTACTAGACAAATTCTGTTCTTACACAGATCTGCTAGTTCACACTGAGATTCAGTAAATAATCAGTTCCTTCCTCTGGGGCTCCAAGTTTACTTAAGAGTTGACAGGTTTCCAGTGGTACTGTAACAGTCTTGAAGGCATATTCTGAACTTCTGGGCAAGTTAAGACAGTAAAAGTCTGTATAAGCTTTTCTCTTTTGTTTTTAATATTCATATTTTCCTAAGTCAGGTACTAGTAAAAGTATCTGAGACGTGGGCATTGTTTAAAACAAAAAGGAAATCAGCTTGGGGACTGGGAAAAGATGCAACCCAATGACCCAGAACTTGATCTTGTCAGAACATGTTATTAGATAGAAATAGTTTAACAGAAATCTGCAGTTTTGCCTGTACCTAAGAAGTTTCAGCCGAAGTTTCAGCTGACTTGCACTAACAACTTAAAGAATTCCTTTAGCACAACTGCACACATATATGTAAAACCTGCTAGAGCTATACTGCTTGCTGAGCTGGAATAAGGTAACATTTTAAAAAAAGTCACGCTGTTATAAACTTTAACTGGTTTAGAAAAAGAACATCAGGCAGATGCCTTATTTGTACTTCTTGTACGTGTGGAAGCACTAGACACACAGACAAGGTCTCAAAATAACAGATATATTGTTTTGTAATTTTGGCCATGCTACTGGTGCACTATGCTCATGCAGGAATACAGGTGTCAAGACTATAGTCCACAGCCTTACTAGAATGATAAATACTTAGTTTAACTACTTTTAATATTGAAGTAGATAGAAAATTAAGGCAACACTCTCTTAATCTTTGCGAGATAAGAAGATAGCAAGGACAGATCCTACAGAAGGCTGTTCATGTGGGAAACTGTCATTGAAATGCTGGTTACAAATGATTTAGAGATGCATCAGAAATTAAACAATTTTAGAGTAGCACAAAAACGTGGAGAATTAAATCTACAGTTGAAATAGGTTTCTTTCAAGTGAGGTCTTAAAGAACAGTTTCTGTGTAGTTACATCACATCCACACTGTGATATAGTGTGTCCTGACAGGCATGGTTAAGTAATCTTATTTCAACTGGCCCTCAAAATGTAAGTAACGGATTATTGTTGATAAAGAGAAAGGACACCAACAGTTCTGAACAGAGTGCACGACCAAGAAACACATCCCAGAAATACTCCCCTCTCTCCACATATGCCACTGATCATGTCCACATCACACATGGCAAGCCATGCCATTTATATAAGGAAGAAGGCTTGAATGTTTCAGCGCTGTGAATGCTGAGGTCACAGAACAGTTACAGGAATTAGCAGAATGTATCCACCTCTGTATAAGCCTCATGACAGACTGTGGATCTTTTACCTGTACTGAGTTGAGTAGTCAGAGGCCCATAAGGATAAGGATATCAAGGAGAAACACGCTTAAAAGAACTAAAGCCAAGAAGTGAAAAGCAAGCCACAAGTAAAGCTACAAATATTAATTTTTTATGAATATACTGAGCTTTAGGAATTGAAATGGGGGAAAAAATAAATAAGTCAGAGAGATGACTCTAAGAGTGAAGCGACAAAGTCTGCCAGTAATGTTAGGGCATTTGGAATAGAAAGCAAACGTGCTGACCCTGAAGAATTCCTGAAAGGCCTTACGGCAGCGAGAGTAAAAGCAGGTGAAATTCAGCTTAACACATCTCTGTTGACGGACCCGAGAAAAAAAATTTCTACCCTCTCTAGCAAGATGTCAGGTCCTGAGCCAGCCACCCGGCCTGAGCCCGGCACCGCAGCAGTTCCACCGAGGGGGAATCACCCACCCACCCACGGCAGCCACGCTCAGCAGGCCAGGCCAGGCCGGGGCAGGGAACCAAGCCCGGGCCCGGCAGCCTCCAGACCCCTCTTCTCGCAGAGGCAGCGGAACAGCCGCCGCCGCCCCGGCCTGCAGAGCCCCGCGGGGGCAGCCAGGCCCCGCCGGCCGCCCCCTCTCCCCCAGCGCCCACCGCGGCGGGGCTGGCGGCTCGGCACCAACGAAGGGCAGCGGTTCTCCCTCACGCAGCCCCGGGGGAAGTGGGTGGGCCGGGGTCCGCAGGCGACGATCCGTCGGTCCCCAAACACCGCCCGGCGGCCTCCCCCCGCGGGGAGGGCCGCTCTCCCTCGCCGCCGCCTCCGGGCCCACCTGCTTGTTGGCCTCGTCGAAGAAGACGCAGTTGACGGGGTTGGCCTTCTCGAAGTGCACGGGCCGCGCGCACAGCGCCAAGTAGCAGCCGCCCTCCCCGGCTCGCCCTCCTCCTCCTCCTCCTCCTCCTCCTCCTCCTCCCGGCGCCTCTTCCTCCCCCGGCGGCTGCTCGCGGCTCATGGCGGCGGCTCGCGGCACAAGTCACCCGGCGAGAAACAGTTCCCAGCCAACCCACCGCACCACCCAGCCCGGCCGGCCGGCTGCTTCCTGTTTACACTCCCCTCCCACGTGACGCGAGACCGGCCTGCCTTAAAGGCGCAGGACGCCGAGGCAGCGGCAGGAGGGGAGTGTGCGAGCGGCCGCCGCGGCCGGGCCGACAGGGGAGGAAAAGCAGCAGCAGCAGCAGCAGCGGCGGCGGCGGCGGCGGCGGCTCCCGGCTGAAAGGGCCCCGCCCCGCGCTCGGGCGCGCGGCTCCCGCCTCCGCGGGCGGGGCATCCCGGAGCCCTGCCCACCCCACCGCTCTCGTCACAGCCCTGAGGCGACCGCGGGGCCCTGAGGCCAGCTCGGGCCTTCCGCCCCGCGTCTCAGGCTGTGGAGAACGGGCCGCGGGATCGCGGCACCGGGCTTCTGGCGGGCGGGTGTCTTGTCCGGGGAGACGTCGAAGCGCCCCGTCAGGCGGAGGCCGCAGCCGCCGCCAACCTGCCCTGCTGCCGGCCCCGGCCGGGAGAGAGGCCACCGCGCTTCAGGCACGGCCCGTGGTGCTGCCCGGGTTTCGGTACTGCCGTGCCGAATCCCCTCCTGCGCCTTAGGCGGGCCTCTGAGGTAGAGACAACCGGTCGCTTCGGTACCCCCCTGGAAGGGAAGGACCCAAGAGCCGGGTCGCACAGGAGGTACATGTGCTTGGCACAGCCTTTCATGGCGCTTTCTCAAAAAAAACCCCAAAACTTCTAGTGGGGGTGAAAAGGAACCAACTGCTTCAGAGCGCTGCCCTCACCTGCCCACGCTGCGTCACCACTGATCGCTATTGATGCCGCTTTGGGGCATGAAACTGCTTTTTAGTGGCTAGTCGGAAATAGATCAGAAAAGGACGTTGTACTCTGAAAGCAGTCCTTATTTCAGGAACAATAGTAATAAAGCATTATTGAAGTTAGTCTGGATTGTTCCTCAGCATTTATACTTATTTGTGTTTTACTTTGGGCAATAAACTAGCACTGGGTTTTTTTGGGGTGATGCACTGGCTAATGTCTTAGTTCAACAGTTGCAAAACCTACAGTATAACGTAGAAATTGTGTGAGAACATAATCAATTGCATATCTGCTTATTGGTTTTGAAAGGGAAAAAAAGAAATAAAACACAGAGGCG